>BPLS01000169.1:527877-538308 GCA_019656275.1 Rhododendron kiyosumense | reverse complement strand
GGCACATCTTTAGGGTTGCACGACATCCACCACTTGTATAGTATTTCTAGGACAAAGGATGCCCTTACTTACCACCTGAAAAGTAGGGATTCGAGGAAGAAACTCGTGCTTGAACTTCCTGATTCCGCTCGAGGAGACGATGATGATTTCCTCATCATCATAGGGAACTCCAAGCCCAGAGACGAGAACGGCAGGGTGATAGGCTTCCACGCGCCTCACCGATTTGGCTCTCCACGTTAGTTTTTTCTTCTTCGTAGAACTGCTTGTCGAGCAATTTGTTCGTATTGCTTTTCCCAATTAATTTATTGACTGCTAATTTTGTCCTTCGCAGCCACAAACGTCAACCAGGGGTATAATATCATTACCCCCTCAGTCCATGTAGTTGACATCAACCGTGCACTTGCCTTCAAAGGTGAAGGGACACATCTTGCAGGCTCAGCAAGAGCTGCATAGGTGCTCCTCAGTTACAGAGCATCATACGGCGGATTTCTTCCTCGTAGTTATGGGCATAAACTCCATAAATCAAATGTTTGGCACATCTTTAGGGTTGCACGACATCCACCACTTGTATAGTATTTCTAGGACAAAGGATGCCCTCACCTACTACCTGAAAAGTAGGGATTCGAGGAAGAAACTCGTGCTTGAACTTCCTGATTCCGCCCAGGGAGACGATGATGAATTCCTCATCATCATAGGGAACTCCGAGCCCAGAGACGAGAACGGCAGGGTGATAGGCTTCCACGCGCCTCACCGATTTGGCTCTCCACGTTAGTTTTTTCTTCTTCGTAGAACTGCTTGTCGAGCAATTTGTTCGTATTGCTTTTCCCAATTAATTTATTGACTGTTAATTTTGTCCTTCGTAGCCACAAACGTCAACCAGGGGTATAATATCATTACCCCCTCAGTCCATGTAGTTGACATCAACCGTGCACTTGCCTTCAAAGGTGAAGGGACACATCTTGCAGGCTGAGCAAGAGCTGCACAGGTGCTCCTCAGTTACAGAGCATCATACGGCGGATTTATCGACTGTCGCCCCCGAACAGTAGATAATCCTGACTTCACAACCCATTCTTCCTCAAATCTCGATCAAGGTAGAAACAATCGTTCTCAGACTCCTCCCATTCCCGACGAACCTATTGAACTCGCTGAGGAAGCCTTCACTTCTACCTCCACCTTCACTTCTACCTCCAATGGTTATTCCCCTTCTCCTCCCCAAGAGATGAACCAACCAATCAATCTCAGCAGCTTACTCACCATTCCTAGTGCTAGCCAGGGACGTGACACTACTTGTGGCCACAAAGGTTCTCAGGGCCACGCCCGTCGGGCCTTTGTTCAAACAGATGCACCACCAGGGTTTTCACCCAGTGAGATTGCTGAGGCTCACAGAGACAAACGCCAATGCATCGGTTCTACTTTAACTGGAGCAACACTGGCTGAGGGGTCCCTAATTACTCGTAGGTCCACCGCCACTGCTCCAGTATGGGCTCCTCAATTGTCCCATGGAAATCGCCTAATAACTATTCAGGACAATGCAGAGTCCGAAGACACCACGTTGGCCCTATCCCAAGCTTTCCTTCTCCCTAGGGACATGCAAAGGGGGGTGAACCAATCTCCTGACAAGCTTCTCAGCTCTTTCATGGTTAACAGCATTAAGGTATGATCCCTTATTTGTCCTGCAATAATACCTAGAATCCAATACTTGCTATTAATTCTCTTATGCTTGTCCAGTTTGCGCAAAAGATGGTGGCAATGGCCCAAAAGCTTGGCCAAGCCAAACTTGAGCGGGCTAAATTGGCCAGTGACAATGCCAAAATGGAACGCACAATTGCTCGCCTTGAGAGATAAAGAAACCAAGCTCGGGGATTAGCAGATGAGCTGAAAAGTAAACTAGATGGAGCCGAAGATAGCCTGAACGAAACCCTCATGGAACTAGAAGCAAGTAAAAATGAAGCCAAGGCTTCGTATCAGCAGGGGTACAACAAAGGTATCAACGTAGCTACTAAAAGCTACAAGGCCCAGATGCTTGCTATTCAGGACGATATCTGGGTTGCTACTTGGACAGCATGCCTTAGGAAGTCAGGTACGGCTGAATCAGACCCACTGTGGACGAACAACGATCTCCCAAGTACCATGGCAGCGTTGACCGAGGAAGAAGTTCTGGAGGAGGAGGACAGCCTAGACAGGGAGTTGAATGCACAAATCTTCGAGCAACCTGGTGCTGATGCTGATCAAACCAATGAAGTGACCAACCCTGGCCAAAAGGAAACCAGTAATGGTCCTGCTGTACGTAGCACGGTTGTGGAGGACACACCCGTTCAAGCTTTTCCTCCTGCCATCCAAGACCTTACCGCCGAAGAGTAAGTATGATTTCATCCTTTAGGAACAATCATTAATTTGTTCAAAACAATTTTGCTGGCCCTATGTGGCCTTAGAGTTTGCCCTGCGTGGCATTTGGTATATGTTTAGAACACGGTTAACACGGGTATTTGGCCCTTTGTGGCACAATTTCTGTTTGCTTGCTAAATTCTATCATACTTGCAAGGTTCTCGTATAAGTTTAAGTATTTCGTACTTTAACTCATTCGTTGCACGTTCTTATGTGCTGCCCAGGTTTGTTCATACTTGGATCAATTCCTAAGTAGGCTCATATTTAGTCTATTTGTATGCTCCCTAAGTGTATTCGTACTTAGGGGTTTTGCCTTTAAGTTTCCCATACTTAGTTAAGTGCCCTGATGTATTCATATGTGTGGCAAAATTGTGCACATTCTTGTATGCATGCCAAGTGCTTTGTTCTCGGAAAAACTCCTAAGTGTATTCGTACTTAGGGTATATTTGTAAGTTCCTCATACTTAGATAAGTTTGCATGTTCACGTATGCTCCCCAAGTGTCACATACTTAGATAAATACCCACTAAGTTTACTCATACTTAAGAAAAAATACTCAAGTAATCGCACTTGGTTTATTGCATGTCCTCGTATGCTCCCCAAGTATTTTCAAACTTGGTTAAGTTTCTAAGGTTTTTCGTACTTAGACGAGTGCCCAAATATATTCATATTTGGTAGAATTTGTGCATGTTCACATATGCATTCCAAGTACCAAGTATATTCGTACTTGCAAATTTTTAAATTGCTCGTAATTTTGCAATACACTACATCCCTCTGCTCCCCAATACGAAGCAAGGAAAGACGGTGTACATCTTTCTTTCTCCGTATTCAATCAAAGGAGTGGAATGAAAATTCATAACCAAAAAAGACCATAAGATATGACAACACTCATATTCAAATTCCTTATTCATGATTGGATAACTCAATGGGGCGTTATTCATACCCCTTGCAACTAACAAAGAATAAAAAATAAGGGAATTTGATTCGTAATTCCCACACAATCACAATCACAATGTGCATACTTCCCATGTCTCGTTGGTCCAACGCAAATTCGAGCTTCTGCTCCGCGGTTCCTTCTAGCAACTCATATGTTTGAAATAAAACACTTTCATCCTATAATAGCTCCCACATTTCAAGTTCCGTTTGCCATGGTGTGTAGAACCTGCTATAAAACCGTTCTGCCATTGTGTCCCAATCAAGGATTGAATTGGGAGGAAGTCTAAAATACCAATCAGTTGCCCATCCTCCTAATGAGAGAACAAATTGCCGCAGAAGTAGTGCTTGACTTCATATTGTGTTTCCACATAGCGCTAGGAAATGCACTAAATGGCGCCTTGGACATCCAACTCCATTATACAAGGGAAAATGTGCTATGGAGTATCCTCTTGGGAATAAGGCCATTTCAACCCATTCAGGATATGGGTGATTTAACATGTGTTCTCCAACAATCGCATAGTTTTAGGGAATTCTGGACTTTTCCTCTTTCAAAACTACAATTGCCTTTGCTTGATTTGTTCCCTTCCTTCAGGCAAAACTCTTGCTTTTTCATCTGGACAACTTCTGATTTGTATATCCACATCTTGAAAATTTACATCCACCGAAATTATGTTGCATAAAAAATCAAAATGGTCACGAACACACTTTCTCCATCATTTGTTCTCGCTGGCGAAGGGTGCCTCGGAGAGAAATCTAAATCTACGGATGACTCGAGGATATATGGGAATTGAGTAGAATGTTTCCACATTTCGTCATCCGATTGACACTTGAGGCTCAACTTCTTATCTTCAAAACAAAGCCGCTTTCAAGAAGTTCTCATAAGTTCTGTATCCGATCCGTATCCCATGTTTCGAGATGAACTTACTACATACTCTGGAGTGTTTATGTAGAACATAGGAGGTACAGGGGAGTACTTTGGCGAAGCCATTGTCCTTTCAGGAGTCACACAAGCCTTAGGAGTTACCATGAAAACTCTCACCGTGAGATCTAGTGAAGTAGGAAAATCAGATATATGAATCGGACATGAAGCATTGCTTCCTTCTTCTTCATCGTCACTTATCACAATAGGGGAATCCGATATGTGAATTGGACTTGAAGCACTACTTTATTCTTCTTCTTCATCGTCACTTATCACAATGATGTTAAGGCATGGGACCTGGGTTATTGTCTCGTCTCTCTTCTTCTTAAAATAAGCTTTTAGCTCTGGAGATTGAAGTTCTTCAGGCAAAAATTCTTCAAATGTGATTGCGAGGAGATTGTTTCAAAGGCTCATCGGGGACAAGCTTCACTTGCTTTGCTTTCTTTTGGCTCTTCTTCTTATTCCTCACACTTTTACTCACTTTGGTTCTTTTTACCTTTTTGGACATTTTTGGCTTTCGCGCTCTTTTCGGAACAAAGGGCACCTTGGCTCTAGATGAGGAACTTCGTCTTTTCTTCATTCCTTTTGATTGATATACAAACCATTCACCCTCCTCATCGTCATCGGCTATAATTGGGTTTGTTGTCACTTCTCAGGAGAGGGAAACTCAATAACCCTCGAGTCAAAGAGTTCTTGAATCTTGTCTTTCAAGACATAGCAATCCCATAACGGATGTTTGATAAGGCGATGATATGGACAATACTTTGGATCATTTTTCTTGCATTCTTCATGCGGCCTTTTCACATCGGGAAGCATAATCAACTTCTGCTTCAAGAGGTCTTTAAACATGTCCTCTACCAAGTCATCTGTAAAGGAATACTTTTTTTCCAATCTTTCCTTCATGGCGACCTTTTTAGTTTCCTTTGGTCTTTGCGCCCCAATCACAACTGGAACTCTTTTCTTGGTTTCAACTATTGCAGCTGCTGAGGTTTCAAGCCTATCTACAACTCTCAGCCTTCTTCGTTTGCCCAAGTGTAGTTCCATGTCATGTGCTTTAGTACATAAGTCATTGAACTCTTCAAAGGTCTGAGCCATGAATGCTGTAGAAAGCTACGAATAAGTTCCAACTGTGTGAACTTTTGTGGGTATGTAAACTTCAAAGCTTGCCATCTTGCAATGAAGTCGGTGACTGGTTCGTTATCTCGTTGTTTGGTCTCAATGAGTTCTGGTACCCCAACACATCTTTGGGTATTGCAGAACTGTTTGAGGAATTCTTTAACCATGAAATCCCAACCTTGGATTGATCGTTAAGGGAGATTCGAATACCAGGTAAATGCAAAACCTTCAAGAGATTGCACAAAGAGTTGTAAACACAAGGCTTCATTCTGTGCTATTGGCATGCATTGTGAAATGAAATGCGCAATATGTTGTCTAGGATCTCTCGTTCCTCCAAACATTTTGAATTCAGGTTGGAAAAAGCCAGGTGGGAATTGAACAATGTCCACCCATGCTGGGTAGGGCTTTGTGATCATCTGAAAGCCTTTGTCATCATTTTCTTTAGCTTTCTTTACTTGCTTCTTCACCATGGCATCGATCATGGCCATGAGTATCAGGTTAACATTACTGCTTATTGGGTCAATGAAGAAATGTCCGTTGCCCCTAGTAAACTTTGTTTTCGGGACTTCGAATGATCCCTCCTCAAAGGCAGATGCTTTCTGTTTGCCTTCTATTTCTTGGGCTTGCAAACTTTTGATCTGTTCCATCAGGTGAGACATTTCGTGGTCCCTTTTTGCTAGCTGTTCTTGCAGCGAAGCTACCTTCTCGTCCAACAGCTGAGGGTTTGAACTTTCTTCATCACCCACTTCCGTCACCGTCACTGAAACGGCTTTTGTAACACTTTTGGGCTTCTTACTCATGGAGGATGATGATTTACTACTCGCGGGGGATGATGAGTACACTGAGACAGAGTCATCCCCTTGGCTTATATTTAATCCCTTTGGTTGTTCTTGCTTGGCCATAGACCTTATTATTGTCTCTGGCATAGGCATCGATGTAGCAATTCTTTTTGCTTATTCGACCAATTTGGCAAATTGTTCCTCCGTAGTGGCAAAAACAGAATCCTTACCATCAGAAGAGTTCAACTCTGACTCACTTGTTTCTGTGGAATACTCAAGCTCGTCATTATAACTACCAAGAGCCTTTTCAATTGCTCCCATAACGTTGGCTGCTACAGACTTCTATTCTCCCTTTTTTAGGGTTTTGTTCCTTCTCTGCCTCTATCTCTTTAGGTTTGAGACTTTAGTGGGGGTTTTTGGCCAAACTCCTACAGGCATGGAAGAGAAAACTTGTGTCTCCTAGATTTGTTTTGATTGATGCAGCATTTCTCACAATTGGACTTATGAGTCGACAATTCGACATGGATGAATTATGCAAAGCCGTCGAATTTGAATAGCACGTGAATTTTGACGGCTTCAAACCCATAGAAAGGGGATCAACGCAAGCCTATGGAAAAGGCTTACAAAACATTCAGTCCTCAAATTTTTTTTTTCCTTGATTTTTTTTTTAACAACCATTTTCATGAGCACTTTATTTTTGTGATGACCCCTCTTTTTTTTTCATAGGCTTTTTATATGGCCCCTCCTTTTTGGGGTTATGCATGGGCTACCCTTTTCTATGTAGTACTTCCATATATCATGGATATTATGTGTAAGCCTTTTCCATAGGCCTTTTCTTTTAGTATGATTTCTTCTTTGAGGGCTTTGTATCTACAAGCCACCTTTTTTTTTTTTTTTTGATATTTTGGTGTGAACCAAGCCCAATATTTCACTTCAGTTGACGGCCCCCTTTTTTTTTTGTGTGTATTTTTGCTAAGAATCCAAGTCCGAGTAGGACTTCTTCTTAACTAATGACTTAGATTCCTTCTTTGCAAATATAGTTGAAGTAGGACTTTATAAATCATCCAGCAACTTCTTTTTTTACTAGTCCTTTTGTGTGTAAATCCATATCATAATAGGATTTCAAAGTATGTATACTCTTGTTTCCAATAGAGTTTGAAAAGGACACTTATATCTCTTGTCTTGGCCCATGCTTGGACTCTTGCTTTGACCTATCAGAGTAATGCCAAGATTTCTTTTAATATGAAAGCTCTAATAACTCCAATAAAAGCTACAAATTTTCCTTTTATAGGAGTCTTTGACTAGGAGGGTTTGGAAAGAACTCTTTAATTAAGGCTTCTTGAAAGACCTGACTCGTTTAGAAGTCAAAAGATATGCACTGGCTACCCAAATTTTATCCCATGCAGAGTTGTTTTGACGATGACTTCTCTTTATCCAATAAGTCGTTGTAGACACCCTATTCTGGACTATCGGAATCAGCACGTTTGCGGTCCTTTGTTACCCCAATGATGATAAACGGTCGAAAACTCTCCGAGGTCGATGGAAGGTCGCGAGCTTTGAGTGTTGGACCCTTCTCTCTCAAACCCCTTCAAACCCTTCAAATCCAGAGCCAAATAAGCCTCAGCAAAACCGAACCTTGCTTACGCCAGCCCATGCTTGGCGTGCGCCAGGAAATTGCCACGTGTCGGACATCGACCGTTGACTGAGTTTGACCTGGCGCACGGCAGCTCGCAGGTGGCGTACGCATGGTCAAGGCCGGTCAAATCACCGCTTTTCTGTCACGTGCTCAAGACTTTGTAACTGCCAGAGTATACTGCAGAGCCCCCTGATCATTGCTTTCTGCAGGGGACGCCCCCTCTTTCTCCTACACACCCCATCAACCTAGTCCCATGCATTAAATGCATGGGAGGCTCCCTCCTAAACCTAACCAATCCCTAACCCCAGTTGATCAGCCCTGATCCCAGCCTCTCTCCTCTATAAATGCCAACCCTTGCATTCATTTGCAAGGGTTAACCACATTTAAAGCCAAGGTCCATTCCTCTCTTCTTTTCTTGTTCTCATTCTCCCATTAAAGGAGTAAGAGATAGCTTCACACACCCCCTCTCTACTGATCAGTTACTATACAGCCTCCACCTTCAGCCCCCAAAGCTCACACCATCCTTCCATCCCTTTGCACCAAAGGTATACCACCTTTGTGCAGCTTTCTGTTTTCAGTTCCTGAGGGGAACCAGAAGGGTTCTGGCTAGTAACTGATACTAGTCCAGACCCCTCTCTGGTAAAATAAATCAGTCGCAAAGGACAAGCCATGGCGCACGCCAGCTCCGCTTAGCCGTACGCCATCTTTGGCTGTACGTGCACAACTGGCGTGGGGATCATAAGGTGTCCGTTTTTGGCTTATTTCCTTTTCTGTTATCACCTTTCTAGCATGCTAATAATCAGTTTATTGCTTTCTGTACTTTAGAACTGTTTAA
Organism: Rhododendron kiyosumense; assembly: GCA_019656275.1. Taxonomy (NCBI): domain Eukaryota; kingdom Viridiplantae; phylum Streptophyta; class Magnoliopsida; order Ericales; family Ericaceae; genus Rhododendron; species Rhododendron kiyosumense. Next base: position 529,704 of record BPLS01000169.1, on the reverse strand, counting down.
ATGTAGCTTTCAATACCTGTATCCTTTTGCTTTTTTAAGGCTTCTGGGGTATTCCTGGTCATGTTCCAGAGCCCAGATGATGTAAAGCCAGACCCTCGTTAGCGTGCAAGCCTGGCGTACGGCCCCCATGGGGTGGCGTACGGCATGTTTGACACAAGCCAGTGCATGGCCCTTACATCACAGTTCCATTTTGGCCTCTTATTTCTCCCCACTCTGTTTATGGGGTTTGCTGTGCCATTTTCATGGCTCTTAGCCATTTCTTACGTCTGTCTGCCTGTAATATGTGCCTAAACTATGTTATCAAGTGCGTGGTTTGTCCTGGGTGTGCACTGGTCCATTCCAGAGCCCAGAGGGTTGAGAGTAAGAGCTGTAAGAAATCAGTAGGGTAGTGTACGCCAGCCTTAAGGTGGCGTGCGCAGGGTCTGTTGGCGTGCAGTGGTTCTGCCATTGCGTGCCAGTATGTCACCTGCCCACGCGTCCGACGAGCAGCGTACATCATCCCGTTGAACTCTTTGCAGTGTTTGTTCTCAATCTATGTTCTTAAGTTTAATTCAATTCAAGCAAGTAAAATCATCATCCATAAGCATTTTGTCATATAAATTGCAACTCGTTTAACCCCCATTAACTGTTCCCCCGCCCTAACTGGCTAAAAATGATCAAATGAGAGAAAAATGCAAATGTTTTACAAAATGCCCGAGTAGAGACCAATCTCCGGATTGGGCGAGAGGGGTGCCATAAAACCCTTCCCCTCTCGTAACCTGGCTCCGAACCTCAGATATCGAAGGTGACGACGGACCAGTCTACGCCTTTTCAAATCAAATCAAACTTTTTCAAATCAAAGCAAACGTAGCGAGCATTCCCGAGTTCGGTTCCTTGGGTGCTTCACCGCTAAAACCCGAGTGGCGACTCTGAATCGAAGTGTTTCGCCGCGCTATTTTCTAAGAGGGCCGCCCCCAAACAAATTAATCTTTGCAAACCAAAATCGGGCGATTTCTTGGGGCGTGTGCCCACAGTCGTATTGGCTTCTTAATATAAAGAGCTTCTCCTACTGCAAAAGTTCTGCATATTTACAAATTTCTTCCTCCAGCAACTCCTTTTACTTGCTGCAAATCCCCATTTTTTTTTAATCCAAAAGCTTCAGCAACTCTAACTCTTGGTGGGAGTTATCTCTTTTTTTGGATGAAAGCTATGAAGTTTTTCCTTTATAGGAGTCTTTGACAAAAGGGTTTAAAAAAAACTCTCTTTTTTAATACTTCTAAGAGAACCCACCAATTTTAGAAATCTAGAACCAAGAATACACCTCTTGTATTTAAAGAGGTACTTGCGGGCAGGATTCTGCATATTCACAGACCACTTTTTCAGGTGAGAGTTTCTGAACTCCTCTTTTTTTTTTGTAATACTTTCTTCTTTGCCAATACTTTTCCTTTTTTTTTTTTGCTAACTATAGATTCTGACTTCCGATTCTGGAAAGCTGTATTCTCAAGAGATTTGAACCCACATTTCTTCCTTTTATTGCAACGATCTTTTTCTTTTCTCTGACTTTGTAGCTGTGTAAAGCTTCTTTTTTTTTTTTTTGAGAAGAAAGCTGATTGTCAAACAGCTTTTCTCCAAACGTCATAAAAGCAGTCTTACAAAATCAAACACAACTCTTCTTCTTAAGCAGGTCTCCCTTTTTTAATACCAGAACTTTTAACTTTTTTTTTGTTACGAGGAAAGCTGCTACTTATATACTCCTTATGAAGAGATATATGTGGTTCACTTTATTCCTTTACTTGTACCCCTTACTTGTAGCCGGTACATTTGTACAGTTGGAAAGTAAATTGGTGT
>BPLS01000169.1:489469-504341 GCA_019656275.1 Rhododendron kiyosumense | reverse complement strand
GAGAGAGAGAGAGAGAGAGAGAGAGAGAGAGAGAGAGAGAGAGAGAGAGAGAGATTAATCACCAACAGATATGGCATTTTGGATCTCAGCACACTTGGCAATAGCTTCATCAGAGTCAAGCCCCTCCTCTGCCTCAACAGCATCTTCAATCAATTTGTCCTTGTACCCATTGTCCAAACCATGCCAACCTGAAACCTTTACCCTTGACACCAAAAACCACTGAAACAAAGCAAACCCAATTCCCACCAAAGCAGCCAGAGGTATCAGAGCCTGTGTAAGCCCCTCATCCATTACAGCCATTTCAGAGAGAAAGGGAGAGAGCACTCACAATTCTATTTCTCTTTTACAATTTTGTTTCTTATCCTTTTTGGCAAATCTACCACATAATACTAACAGGTTAGATATATAGAATCTGAAACTGCAGACCCCAGAGCAGAGGACTATATTTATATCTAAATATCCCAAATGTATATATGATTAGCGGCTTTCCTTTGCATGGGGTTTATAGGAATTTGCTAAGGAAGGTTGGTTTGATTGACGGATGGGGGGAAATATTAGTTTTTTCTATTCTTCCTGGTAGGTTTGATTATCAGGTAACCATTTTGTATTTATCCACTTGAGCGTGAGGTGTGATTTAGAGCCGATTACGCCGTTCCCGAAAAAAAAATAAGTACTTATTTTTTAAGAAGGTAATTTCAAGTTTAAAAATTATGTACTTACGCAAATAATTTTTCTCTCAATATAGATCTTGTTTGATAGATCTCATTAAGATTTTTAATACAGCGCAAAAAAAATTAAAAAATTATTTTTCATTTACATTATTTTTTAGTTTGAAAATGTGAAATAAGTACTTTTTTTTAAGAAGGTGTTCTAGAACGGGGGGGTCCGTTCCACTAACTAAAATAATTATTTATTTTTTGAAAAAAAGGTGATATATTGTGAGAAAAATAATCTGTCTTGTAAAGTAAAAAACAAGTACTTAAAAAAGAAGAATCATAGCGAAACGACACCTTAATTTGAATGAGAGCTTGTATTTGTTGTGATGATTTTTTATTTTCAGATCGAATAATTAAGTTCCATTCATTTGCTGCTTCTTTTTATCACGGTTGTACAATTCTGATCGAGATTCCGGCCGCAACATCCTTCCATGTTTCTCTTTTTAAGTATTGAGAAAAAAGAATTTTATGGAGGCTAAACATTTCAAATCTTGGAGCTACCGGAGGATTTGTAAGGTCGTTAACTTCATAATCCCGAATTAAGTTGAGGTGCGCACAAACTGACCCGAATATCTTATTATCGTAGAAAAAGTGTTGAGAGAAAATAAAAGCTCTAGGACAAATGTAAGAACGTGGATCTCTCCACTTTATAAACCATCAATCAACTAATAATTAAATTCCGTGTCTTAAGTTCCTCGGCTGGCTGTTGAGACTTAGTTCTCTAGACTATGATTGAAAGCAAGTTTCATTTTCTGAATGTGAAACAATTTCTTTTTTCCGAACTGCAAAAAAGAAATTTCATTAATCTTTGAAGATGATACAAAGACTAAAAAGACAATGAGAACGGCATTGAAAATATGCCAAATAATTTCTTTATTGAGTCTAGATTGTACATTCCCCTCTATAGTCTGTAGAGTAATTAAACCATTAATGTATAAGAATTGCAATCACAAGAAGGAGAATCCTACATTGAAGATCTCTTACTTATATATGATCCAATCTTACAATTTTTTCAACAATTGATCAGGTGTTCGGATCAGCATAGTTGTGTCTTGACTAATCTAGCTTGCGAGCTTAATCTCACTGCCTACGGCTACATGTGATCGAGGAGGCTAATTAAAACCGAAGCAAAGCTCAGCTTGAATAGACCCCAAAGGAGCTGATAACACCGAGGAGGTTTTGAACGTGAGACCTTTCCAGTTTTATAACATAACGTCGAAGTAATGAACACACTGTACACACATGGAGCTTCAGCGAAAGAGGTGGTCAGCTAGTTGACCAAAGAAATTTAGTGTGTTGTCTATGGTTATTTTTCTTTTGTTTCCTGAAAAACGGGGGAATGGGAGGAGATGCCATCTTTGCCAGTGGCGCCGAACAGCCGATCCAGCCACACGAACAGGTTAATAGTTACTCCGATATATTTTTCTTTTGGCAGAGAAATAGAGAAAATTAATTGTGGAGTAGAATGGAAACTGACTTTTTCAACATACTGCAGGTTTTGACAATTGAAAAAAGAAATCTCCCTCATAAGTTGGTCTTGCGGTACTTTTTGTTTGTCAACACAACCATTTCTTCAACCGGGTTAGCCTAGTGATCAAAACCTAGAACTTAAGGGTTTGCTTCTTCTTAAAAATCTCAAGTTCAAACTCTCTCATAGCAAAGCTTTTATTGGACCCCCACCAGTAGATTGACGGTGAGATTAGTTCTCCAAAATTAGTCAAAGTATGTGTAATCTGGCTCGGATACCTGAGTTATCAAAGAAAAAACCACAACCATTTCTTCAATTTTTTTTTTATCAAAACCATTTCCTTTTATTTTACATAGTTTAATAAAGTACCTCATATTTTTTTGCCCTTTTTTGTATTAAAAAAAAAAAAACTGTATCACTTTTTGTCATAAAAAATAAGATATTTTTCATATTCAACAGAGTTTATCTCATCTCTTGTAGATAATTTTGAGTATTTGACAATCCTAAGTTCATTGAAATCAAGATTGTGAGGCTTGGATGAGTTTTGGTCCCACCGTTTTTTGAAGTTTGATTGATATATAGGAAAACTCCGAAGGGAACCTTTCAGTTTAATAGATTGATTGACAATTACTAATTAGTGTCAACTCTCTGCTAAAAAAAAAAAATTCCAATTCGCTTTGGATCATTCTCAATACTGAATTAATGTGGTCCTACAATATTCCTTTTCATGATACCACAAATTTTCCTACTATTTAATGAATATTTATTGCATGTATGGCTTTAATGGTTTTTTTTAATACTCATAAAAAAGTAGCTAGCATTACAATTAAGAATAATGAAGACGGCAACTCGATCTTAGATTTATTTTAGGATTTTGTTCAAGAAAGGAAAACTGAAACCAAAATCAATTGTTGGACAGAAGATTTTAGATTTTTGTTATAATAAGAAAAAAATTAGAAGATAACCAATACGGATATCTCAATAAATTTCAGTTTCTTTTGTTCGATGACCAATTAATTAAAGTGAACACGATTTCATTTGTCTTTTTTTCCCCTTAGATTTCCTAACCATATGTTCCAGCCTCTTTTTCATTTCAAGCAAGAAAATTGTGTGGAGAAATAGAGACAAAATATAGTGGGATGTACCTTTCTTGATTTCAGGTCTTGCAATCATAAACCCAAGTAGGTAAATAAACATTATGGAGCATATGAAGATTACAGTAAATAAATAAGCCTGTTCTGTTAAGGGAAATAAATACTTATTTTGTGCATTAAAAGTCATGTATTGTGAAGGAAGAACTTGTCTTGTAAAGAGGAAAATAAATAGTTAAAAAATAAGAACCTTAACGGAACGGGAATATGTTGTCAGAATCTATTTTTGTTTTGCTAATTGACTCTTACGATTTTCTATCCCTTGTTTTAGGTAAAATCCAACATGTTTTATTTTAATAATAATAGGATTTATTGGGTTTATCTTTCTTTTCCAACAGTTAAAGGCTTAAAGGCAAATAAATAACCAAATAAAATAGTGAAAAAGCCTAAAGCAACGCGAGTGTAAAAAGTTGATCCAATAGAGTAGTAGTAAACCCTAATCAAAATGAGAGAGAACTGCCCTTAAAGACCATTCCTTAGCACACAAGAAATAAGGCAAAGTCAAATAATTAATATTCTTTCTCTTTCAACTGTTATTGGTGTTTGAGCCATAAAGTATGGCCGATGGCGAGCTTACAACACCACCTAATTTTAATTTTTTTGATCGGCAACACCTAATTAAATAGTAATTGCTAGTGAAATTGTAATTTTCTTTATTTTAACTGGTCTTTTATTTGACTAGCAATTTAATTATATATACGTATGTATGCATGCATGTCAAAGTGAGGACAGAGAACTTTAAGAAGTTACTTGTTGTAACGATGACATATTTTAGTAATAGAGAGAAACTTATTTCCAAAGCAGTTGCAAACAGCTTATTTACGGAGTCGTGTAATATCATTTGTCTGTTTCGGCAATCAATGGTCCGAATTTAAAAAAAACTATTCGCGTGAATAGTTTTTTTAAAATTCCTACCCTTTTTGGATGGCCGAGAAAGTGCTCTATAAACATCTGTTTACAGTTGTTCTGTAAACAAGATTTTCTCATTTTAATATGGATGCCTAGTGAATTGTGACTAAAAAAATTAGTGAGTCACTGTACCAATGCTAAAGAAATTAGTCTTTGGTTGAGGCTGTTGGAATTTCATTTTTGTTTGTTGAGTAATCAAAATACAAGTAATAAAACCCTTTTTGCTTGGCTATTGTATTTTTTTTTTTTCAAAAAAAGTGAGAAGATTGTATTAATAAACGTCAAGCGACACTTACAAAAAGATCATTACAAAAAATTTTGACAAAGCCAAACTAATCGTCTAACAAGTACAAAATGAGTAAATCAGATCTCATTCATCCTAAACCATGCATAACTTGACACAACAATGACACTTTTAAACTGCCAAACATTCAATTAGAAATCTCAAACGAGAAAATATGCAAAGTTACAAAAGACATCAAATACCCAGACAATGGATGCACTCCAACCAATTATAAACGTACCAATAAACTCCCAAGAACTACAAATCTACATTCAATTAGTCCATGTGGTAAAGATTCCGCGTGAGGTTTTTGAGGTAAAATGTGAAGAAAAATAAATAGATAAATAAAAGTAATAAGTGGAGAGAAAATTTATTGAAAATCGTGTTCTAAGAGAGAGAAATGAAAGTGAATTTTTTTTTATATATTAAAAATCATGCTTTGAGAGAGAGAGAGAGAGAGAGAGAGAGAGAGGGGTTGGTTCTGGAATACTGGAACCCAAGTGAACGAAGCCGAGTCTTCGGGCAAATTATATTTTTAATAACAGTTCGTTGTATCGGGTCACCCACAGATATGGAGGAAGTAATTGTGGTAGTGGTACGGTAGTAGTTGGACACAAAATTTGGAGAATTTGTGGTCCACACGATACTAGTTGCTCAAGTTCCGCTAAGGCTTTTTGAGATTTTTGAGTTTTTTTTTTTTTCCTTTATTCAAATTTTTATCGCGTTAGTTAGTTTTGCGTCGAATTTTTATGGATTATTAATTCGTCTCACTAAGAAAAATTAGAAAAGTAAAAAATTATGACACGTACCCAAATATTTTTAAAAAGATACAAGATAAAGTCCAAAAAATTCAAAAATCTTAGCGGAAAAAGCCCGAAGTATAGATTCTTCAAACCGTTACATAATAATAAAAAAAAAAAAAAACAAACAAAGAAGTATAACGATTAGTGCTTCATTCTTTTCTTAACAAACAAGATTCTCCATATAGTACTCACTAGTACAATATAGTACTACAAGCGAAGGTTCCTTCGGCTAAAGTACCTCAAATTGGGGTCAAAACCTATCGCGGCAAGTTATATTGGGAGAAATTATTCAGTGTTCCCGGGTAACCGCCACACTCCATCCCCATGCGGGGGTTTATAATCTTGCATTATATTGGGCTCTGAAAACACAAAGGTAAATATTTTTAGGGAAAACCAAAATCAAATTCGTATTTACGGCAGATTGGTCCCATTGACACCAAAATCATGCTTAATAAATACTACCATAAGTTTTGAGGGGTTTCACTGAATTTTTTGTCAATTTACTACACCATGGGCTCACGGAAACGCTTAAAAAGAGACCGATACTGAGGGGAAGTTTTCCCGAAAAAATTAACTTTGGCTTGTTGTTTTTGACTTTATTCAAATTTTGTTCGCGTTTGTTGATTTTGCGTCAAATTTTGTGAATTATTGATTCTCCTCAACGAGAGGAATCGGGAAAGTAATAAACTATGATCAAAACTCAAATTTATTTATTTTTAAAAAAAAACCCAAAAAGAGAGCGAATATTGGGAATATTATTGGCAGCCCAAAACATGAAGGCGGTCCTGGTCTCACGATGTGGTGGATTGGAACCATGCTGCTACGGCCAAGCATCTACGGGCAAATGGCTGTAATCGATATTCGTATATACTATCATTGAAAGTCAATGCCTAAATCCCCACGTCTTGCTCATGGGCATTAAGAAAACATTTCAGAAACTCGATCGGTTGGTTGCCAGCAATCATCAGAGACATAACTGATGATTGGTTGTCACATGTGACTACAAGAAACCTTAAGAAAACTCGGATGTTGTAAACGTACCAGCTGACGGAGGTTTTCCTGTAAAGGAGGTGACTGACGTACTACTACTTTGCTTACCCAGTAGTTTGCTTCAAAAATCCGGCCAGCTGAAATAATTCCAGGGTTTCTTGACAGGAATTTACTGAAGGGAACAACTTCAAGCCAATTGATTCCCCTGGTTAAAAAAACAGCCGATGCGAACTCAGTACTGAAACCACTTGTATTGTTTGTGCAATGTTACGTTAGTGGAGAGAAAACATGCTGGATCAGTCTGGCACATCACGCTAGCTAATGCGTAGCCGGAGTTGCTGGCTCATTTCCTGGCATTCTTAGCTGCTGGTTTGGGTACTTTCATGGGTCGCACACTTTCTTGGGTACTCACGTGCTGATTGGGGCATGGGTCAATTAAACTCCCCCTGAGGTCACCTGTGCCTCACTCCGGGATACTTTTACACGACTCCAATTTCACCAGTCGGGGGAGGGCAGGGGACCTCTACTCAAAAATTCCTTGTTCCTCGACTTCAAACGCTAAGCTCAATATGTAGAATCAGCATAACAACTTTTGGATGGGTATCTTTACTTGAGAGGTCATTGAAAAAAATCCCAGTAGCTATCTCAAGGAAAGCTGTGTGTCAACCAACCTGTGGAAAAACAGAAAAAAAAAAAGGCAGGCAAAATAAAATGAACCAATCAGTCTTCTTTTTCGGATAGCAGCTAACCTTCCTAGTTTTTCTTTTTTTGATAACTTAGATGTCCGAGTTAGCTTACACACACCACGACTCACCCTAGGGGGACCAATTCACCATCCACTAGCTAACCTTAATAGATAGGTGGATTTAAATATCCAACTATATTCTACCAATGAGACACCTCATAAGATTTTCTTTTATCATTGTTGTCGAAAATTATTAAAAAAATTGTCACTAAAAGTCTACTGAAATATGTTTCAAGAGAAATAATATTTTCTAGCCATCTGCATTGTTTGTGCAATGATCCTTCAAATAAGTTATAGCTAAATGATTCAGTGTGTAATTTATAAAACTAAAATAAAGAGAGCCATAGGTCATCTTACAAGTACATGTTATACAAGCTAACATCTTCAAGAGTGGGCATTCACATCACTTACTCTTGAAAGACACATGGTAGTCCCCCATAAAAGTATTAGTACTTAATCAATCATTTCTTAAAATGCATATATAACTTGAAAACCACAAAACCACATGATGTTTGAAAGACGAAAAGACTGTAGATATGAGACGTTTTAGTCAGAACAGAATTAATTACGACGAAGCCTCCAGCAAGAGGTAATTACATAAAAAAACTATAAAGCGACCACTCAACTACAGAAAAATGCACAGAAGGCATGAAATTTTGTTGCAACATGTGTGTAATAAATTAGTAATGCATCACTTTAAAAACTGGTCAAGTATTAGATTTTCTTTTCTTTTTTTATAGTTAAATGGTCGTGTATCAGATGGATGCAACTAATCACTTAGAAATTCTATTTCTGTTGATAACCAAAAAGTTTTTGACAAATTCCATTGTGTTGTTAAGAATGTCCTTTTCGCACAAAAGAAGCTAGAAAGAAATGTGGATACAATTGCAATTTTTTACACAAAAGAACAAAAAAAAAGTACGTATTCTCTTACCATATTCGTGAGAAGAAGCATCCAGTGTTGGGATAGATGATAAGTGAACTCCGCTTAACACGGTAACGGCTGCAGCACTTGGATTGCCCACATCGGCAAAGGTGCATCTAACACAACTGGAAGCCCTGTAATAGGGTGCTCAAAGGACAAGCTCTCCGCATGAAGTTCATGGCCGTCATATTTTATCCCTTTCCACTCATAGACACCCTCATATTTCACATCTCCTCTTATGGAAATTCCAAGATACTGGCAGTGCAAGCGAATTTGATGAGTTCTTCCACTTTGCGGATACGCTCGCACCAAAACCTCATCCTCCACATTATTAGTATTTACTACAGATTTTTCCTCAACGACTATTTTTTCTTCAGCAGATAACTCTTTGGAGCACCCATGCCCATTTACTGATAATACTTCAAAAAGAGTTTGCATATCTCTAACAACTGATCCGCCTGGTAATTTTCGACCAACATCTGACGCAGCATAAACACGCCATGCTCCAAACTTTGACCGACCATGCCCTGACTTAATTGTGATTTGTCTCCATTCTGGGGCTTGGCCAACACAAAAGGCAATGTATGTTTTCCTAACCTTGTGGTCTGTAAAAGCCCTCACTAACTTAGCGGCCACTTTGTGTGATTTAGTGATTAACATTACCCCACTGGTGTCGCGATCGAGTCTGTTAGCGAGATGGAGCTCTGGGAGGTCAACTTTGGTTCCTGAGATTCAGAATACATTAATTCAGCCAACTTACTACAGTATCTGCATAAAAAATCTATTGGAGAGTGGTTCAATGCCATCAAAAATTGTGGTAAATAGTAGATCAAGCATCACATGGCTCAGGCTTTCAAGAAATAAGACTTCAACCCATATAAATGAAGTTTCACTAATCCAAGGAGAACTAAAAATGTACCACTGAAGCCACCCCACCCCCACTTGAAAACACACACACACACACACACACACACACACACAGAGATTAACAAGAACAAATAACACAAAATAAAAAAAGCATTCCTTCCTACCACGGACAAATTAAGTTCATATTTCTTCTTCGCAACTAACAACTGTTACTCCAAGGGGATTCGTCTAGGCCATGTCACACATGTTCATCAGTCACAACTACAACTATGAAGAAACCCATACATCAAGTGAACCTTAAAATTGGCAAACTTCAAAATTCACTCCTCTGTTTCTGATGTTCTGTATCAGCATAGCAAAAAACAAATAATGAAACCTAATACCCTGAAGGAAAAGTAACTGGTTCACGAGATTTTTTATTTTTTATTTGCTTTTACATTGAGTTAGAAGCTAAACTGCATAAACCTGAAGCAGCAAGCTAACACACAATCCACCTACCGTAAGATGCTGATTTAAGGAAATTAGTCGTTGGTTTAGCAGTGTTAAAATTCATTTCTTATTTTCATAACCAGTTCACTGGTAGATTGTCATTAAACTATCACAAGGAAAACTTCACAAATTGAGAGCAAACTACAGGTAAGGCCAACTTGAACGCGTAGCCAAAAAGAGAAGAAGCTCCATATCAATCACCTCAACCTATGTTACCAAAAACGGTACTACCCTAGCGGATTAGGTTTTGGTACGAACGTTCCAAAACATGGAACACTACCGTTCCAAAACGGTAAATTTAGCGACCTGAAGGATCCCCTTAGTTTTCCCCAAAATGTCAACTTATTATGGTCAAAATAGAGAGAAAATGGAATTTCGGTGGGACATATTGTAAAAAGTTTAGTCGTTATGCTCCTAGAAATGTGTTTTGTATGAATAATTTGACAAACAATATTTAGTTTCACTAGATGTTTATCGCTTGGAAGAGTAAGTTCTAGTTTTGTTATCTGTAGAAGCCTACCCCTAGTGTACCACAATTTAAGCATGTGGCGTACTGCGTTCCCATTCCCGTCCCTCATACCGGAATGATCCGCGTTCTAGGTAACATAGACCTCAACTCAACTCAAGGGAAGTACGCCTTATATATTATCACATGGTAAAACATATTGCTACAAAAAGCAAATTACACAAAATGACAAAAATGAAATCTGGTAGCTGGTAAACCACAGGATATACATTCACAAAGCTCTCACAATGCAACTCAAGATTCTGAGCAGGCGACCTCAATTTCCAATAAAGCATTATGTGCAATAACTTCTTCAAGGCTTCAATACCCATGCACTCTACGTTATCAAACCTACCAAATAGCAACCCAACCCATCTCTAGTTCTTCATTTCTTATATCATACCCTTCTCACTGTAGTCTCCACTCAATCACACGATTTTAACTATGTTGTATCTATCAGAAAATTAATAAGCTTGTCTCACATTGGTTAATCATCCCCTCCAAGAATAGTATAGACGCAGGACGGCCTCTCCACTCATCCCCAATTGGTTTTGAGTTGGATGCTTTAACATGACATCATAGCTTGCTTATTACAACTTTTGGACAAGACTATCATGACATCATAGCTTGCTTATTACAACTTTTGGACAAGACTATCTTGAATAATTGCATCGTTATTCATGTCTTAAGTAACTGTGATCCACATGATATACAATCCGTTTGTTTACCTCTTCGCCTTCAAGTTAAGGGTCACACATGCGGGGCATTTTAGAGCTCATCTGACATTAGTTAACTATACCAAACCAAACTAAGCCTTATGTCCCAATCACTTGGGGTCGGCTACATTAGTTAACTGTCACCTCCAAAATTAGTACAAAATTGGTACCTGAGCCATGTTTGAAAAAAATCCATACATCAGCCTGGACAACCTCTCTACTCGGGGTCGTTGCCAACTTGCCAATGCCAAATGGTTTTGAATTTGATGCTTTAATACCTTTCTAAGTTTCATGTTTTGAGTTTACATGACTGAAGCTTACTTGGATGTATCGCCCTTCAAGTGGGACCAACCCAAAAAATATATAAATACTATCTTTAAAAGCAAACAATCGAGTATACCCATGAAACAGCAAAAATGAGCCAATTGGGTACATAAACTGAACACTAAGACTAAAAAGAAGCCTCACCGAGTTCAACTGAGTCATTCGAATCGTTGAGCAGACTGGGGATCGAAGACAAGACGCTTTCACAATACACACCCCGGGGCTTATTCACAGCAATGAACCAATCGTCCTCGAAGACCACGTCAGTTCTAGAGAGAGAAAATAAGCTCGATTTGGAAGAAGCGGACAAGGCTCTGGCCAGCTCCATTTGCTTGGAGATGGCCGGCAGCGGCGGGGACAGTGGCACTGGGTAATTTATCGTACAATTAGGGGCCTTCGGGAGATTGGTTTCCTGAGAATCGTAGTGGGTTTGGGCCGCCATGGAGAGAAACATAGGGTTTGTGAAGAGGGAAGGAGAAGGGAGGCGAAGAAGTGCCGAGGGGAAATGGAAGGTGTGGGGCAATATAGTCATTCAAGCCTTGAGAGTCTCTTGCAGTTGAATCTTGAACCCGTCGAGAGCCCCAATTTGAAGCCTTCGAAGTCAGAAGCTCACACCACTATAGTTACATAATGCGCGTTCGTGAGAGCGAGCAGGGGTGGAATCGGGTTCGCGAGCATTAATAATTATTCTAGCATCACAAAAAGCTTACACAATTACGTACACAAACGCATTCACAGTGCATGTAAGTGTGTTTGTGGTGCTAGTATTTTTGGATCATTAAAGCGATGTTCGAAAACATCTTAAACTACTAAAATTAGCAAGGACAATAATTGTGAGTGGAAACACAGAACGAGAATTGATAGCAGATGTTAAAGGTAAAAATTTATATGTAAATTCACTCAGCACCTCGCTCGACTCGAACGCCAGTCGTTGCAATGGAAGTGAACGACTTAAATCCAAATTGGACATAATTTTATTGCTTTTACTTCTTTTTATTGTCCAAAATAATGTGTATGCTTTAGTATTTTGTGTGAGCGAATGCAAAACAACTTTAGGAATTAGGACAACAAATCACCCGAGCTTGTTTTATCATATTCAAACTTGTTTATTAAGCATATCGCGAGTTCGAGTCGTTTCCGGTGAAAATTTGACAAGTCGAACTTGTTCACAAGTAAAAACAAATTATACAATAATGCTTGCAAACAGGACCCTAGAGATATTAACAAGTAAAAACAAATTATACAATCATGCTTGCAAAGAGGACCCTAGAGATATAAATAATATTGTCCTTATGTAAATAATTTTATTCCTACACATGTTTAAAAAAAAAAAATTTGTCTATATTTTAGAGAAATTCATAAAGTTTAATAATTTTTTCTAAGATTGTACATCAATACAATAATTCTGGTAATTCGAGCCCTTGGTAAACCCTTGATCCATTATAGAGCCTTTTATCGAGTTCTTATTGTGCCTAAGTTGAGCCGAGCTTCGGCTTACTTGAACTCGACTCCTTTACCAAACGAGCTTGAAATTCTGATTCGAGCTCGTTTGTTAACTCAATGAATCAAGCTAAGTCGAGCAAACGGAGCTCACCAAGTAGCTCGATTCATTGGCTGCCCTAAACAAATTACAGGGTAATGGCCAGACATAAGTCTTGAAAGTGGTTCCAAAGTGGTCGTCTGATTCATTTTGTGAGAATTGAACTCATGACTTACATTTTATGAGTGCTTATTTCGACTCGACTCACTTTGCTATTTCTTGCATTAATTACATCAAATTTAATGTACCAAGCCTAAAGGGGGAGCATCTTACCGTTCACTAGAGACGAGCCGGTTAGAGTCGGGATAAAGTCCCCTATGAACTTACCTTATAAATAATCGCGAGGAGTTTTAAACCTGAGACCCAAGCACTTCGGCACTAATCATGGCTAAATCTATCACTTAGCTAGTTAACCCCTTGGAGTAAATTCAACAAAATTTTTACTCGGGAATTATGTACTACTAATTAGTTTAATGAGTAACAAAATAGTGTATTTGTTGTTTCAAACACACTACCTGAAGTGTATTTAACCGAGCGTGAGACCCACTCGAGTGTGTTGACTACAAAATAGCAAGCCAATTGAGGAAGTTTCTGTAACTTTATATGATCCTGCAATAGCAATCCTGGCCTGAGCCAATTTGTTGAGGATCCTAGAGTTCAAATTGGTCAAATGCTCTCCACTATTTTCCATCAATTCTGAAAATAAATCTGCTACTCCATACGATCTCTAGGCCTTCCGCAACGACATATTCCCGGGGCAGAAGCACAAGCACATCCAGGCCAGCTGCAGAAGCATATCCATGCAGCTAGTTCAGACTTCATACATCGTGCTGCCCTTTCTTCCTTCTGGGGCTGCAGAAGTTCTTGTTCTCTTATGCGCAACTTGAGAAATGATATAGCAGAGTTTCAGAAATGAGTGTCTTGACGGTCATCAAGTTTGTTAAAGATTGGCATTGTGCAAACAAAATCTCAGGAAACTATCACAAACTCAGTGCAAGCCTAACAAGTTGTTACACCCCCACGAGTCATAATTCATATTGATATCCCTGATTATTAGTGTTTTTGAGATCACAACATGCAAGTTCATTGCATGGCTTAACTTAAGAACAAAACCCTCATGAGGAAAATACTCCAGAAATGGGATTACTATGCATTTGCTCCACAAGAACAATATCGAATTGCAAATCAATAACAGAGACAACTCCTGTGCACAAACACACGAGTATTCTTCGACAGGTAACTCGAAAGCCTCATCAGTCATCACTGTATCTTAGTATCCTTCCACCGTTGCACAAAATTGGATAAAAGAAAACTCAACAAAAATAACTAAATTAGCCACACACACACACACACATAAAAAAAAAAAAAAAACAAGTAACTAGTTAGCCGTGCAATCAAGAGAAATGTATTCCAGCTTTGTTAAACACAGAGAGCAGATGCATGAAATCTTCTTGTGAGAGCTTTGATGACCTCTTATCTTCAAAACCTCCTTGCTTCAACAAACCCAAAATCTTGTCCTTAAAATCAGACGCTTTCGTGTTCCCCACCTCTACCTCTACCTCCATATCCTCGTCATCTCTTTCATCATCAATCTCCATACTTAAATCCTCAGCCGTGTCTGCCAAAGTGGATACATCTTCTGCAATCTCTGTATCCTCCAATGATCCATTCTGAGAGAGTTGCAACGCTTGCAACGTTTTATAGTTCTTCTCTAGAATTGACAATACTGATTTCTGTCTAAATATGGAACCTAGGGTCTTGTTCTTCCGGTTGAAGCAAATGCGGACTAAACCATCCCATTCTTTGAAACTGACTGAAGGCTGCGGTTTTTTTGGCTCGATTCTAACTACAGAAGAATCAACCTTTGGTGGAGGCCGGAAGTTGTTCCTTCCAACTTTTAGCAAATGGGAAACGCGAGACAAGAGTTGGGTGTTCACTGAAAGGCGGCAGTAGAGAGTGTCGCCAGGCTTGGCAACAAGTCTCATGGCGAATTCCCTCTGGAACATTATAACCGCGCACCTGAATAATGGTCGATGGGCTAACAATTTGAAAGTGAGAGGAGAGGATATTTGGTAAGGTATGTTTGCTACACAGATATCGAAGTACGGGAGATCACACTTGAGCACATCTCCTTGGATAACCTGCATCACATTGTCGTTGTGAGACACAATGAATATGTACGCACGTGCGCACACACACACAGATATATATATCTATATATATATATTGAAAATTCCTATATATGAGTTAGGTTCCGGTGAGGGATCCCTCATTTTTTTAAAATGAGGGACTCCCATTTCCGATTGAATTTCGATGATCCGAGCCGCTCAAAGTGATCAGAACGTGATTTTAAGGGTCCATGCGAGAAATCAGCAAAAAAAATGACCGGAAAGGGCTTCATCCGAGCAGTTTTCATTGAACGGTTCAAAAAAAACTGCTCG
>BPLS01000169.1:478563-489069 GCA_019656275.1 Rhododendron kiyosumense | reverse complement strand
ATATATATATATATATATACAGGGCCCTTCTAATGCGGATGCCCGCATTCAAGCAAGTTGCGGACCACACCATTTCTCCCCTTCCCAATTGAATTTCGATGATCCGAGCCGCTCAATGCGTTCAGAATGTGATTTTAAAGGTACCCGCAAGAAATCGGAAAAAAAAATGACCGGAAAGGGCTTGGTTTGAGCAGTTTTTATTTGAACCGTTCAATAAAAAATAAACAAAAACTGCTCGGATGAAGTCCTTCCCGGTCTTTTTTTTTGCTGATTTCTCGTGAATACCCTTAAGATCATGTTCTGAACACATTGAGCGGCTCGGATCATCGAAATTCGATCGGGAAAGGCAAAGTCCGCAACTTACTTGAATGCGGGCATCCGCATTAGATATATATATATATATATATCTGTATGTATATATATATATATATATGTATGTATATATATATGTATGTGTATATATATATATATGTATGTATGTATGTGTATAAATGTATATACTCGTCTCCACCATTCTTAAAGTGCCACTGAAATGAACAAGCTTCAAAGAATGCCCAGAAATCTTACTAGAACGAAGATTATCAAAATGATATACTTCAACAGGATATGAGAGAATGTGATGAAAAAACTAAACCATGTTTAAGTGTGAATCAGGGGCAGCACCACTTGTGAAGAAGTGGGGTCATTTGACCCCATGGAGAAGAAAATGCGCACAAAAATTGATTTGGGTCTCTAGGCCTGCCCTCTTTGATACCTTTCGGCTTTGATTTTGGCATCATTCTGAAGTAAAACATCCCTTTAGCTCCTTTGTACTTGAAGGTATAGGGGGACCATTGTTCCAATGGTATTCTGAGAGCAACCACTTTGTGCATGTATTGCTAAAGGTTAGGCATGTCTCCAATCCTCCCCCAACCATATCCCAAATAATTGGGGACTAGATGGATTTTGTTATTGTTTTCCTATTCTCTTCTTGCAATAATTGACGCAATGAAAAAAAAAAAAAAATACGACCCCATCACATGGGGCAGTAGCACCAAATAAATTTTCCTCCAAAACGTATTTCACAATTCACGAACTTCTCTCATTCTGCAGTCTCAGTCTAAGAAGAAAAAAACAGCCGCCCTTGCACCTCTCCTGTCTCTCTTGCAAGATACTATGGCACTATGTTACCAGGGTACTACCCTAGCGAATTGCGTACCAATATGAACGTCCAGAAACATGGTGCACTTCCATTCCAAAACAGTAAATATAGCGACCCAAAGCGATCCCCAAATTTTTTTCTAAAAGAATTAACTTATTAATGTGGAAAATCCAGAGGGACTGGAATTTTGGTGAGAGAAATGGCCAAATTCGGTCACTATGTTCCTAGAAATATATTTTCCACTAATAATTTGGAAAATGACACTTAATTTCACTAAATGTTTTATCCCTTGGAAGGGTAAGTTGTGAATTTGATATCTACATAAGCCTATCCCTCGCGTTCCACAATTTAGATGTGTGGCATACCACGTTCCCATTCCTCGTACCGGTACGATCCGCGTTCCTGGTAACGTAGCTATGGCACAAAGTATTATGTCTACTTCAAAGAAGTATTAATCAGGATCAAAGATAGATATTGATTCAGGATCACAACTATATAAAAAATAATAATAATAAGGCTTTATGACATTAATGGCGAACATATGATTTGGAGAAGTATGTGCTCCGACTTAAACTAACAGAAATTTATAGTTTCCCACTGGGGAGATTTGCTTCTGACTTCTCAATCACATATCACTTTTTAGGTAGGGACTTCTTAACTCTCAGTTTACAATTTGTTGAAACTAGATTAGTAGTAGTAATTAACAGTGTCGTCCACGATTCAGTGCATTTACGGGTAAAGACTAAAGTTGATGCATATCTCTAAACACAACTTATGCGTCAAAAAACTTACGATACGCCAGTGTTCTAAAAGGCACTAGGCGCTAGTCCATAGTTGTCAAAAGCGCACCTAGGCGCCAGGCGAGGCGAGGCGAGGCGACCCCATTGTGCCTTGAGTCACCCCAGGCGAGGCCCATTGAACAAGGCGCAGGATAGGTGCAGGAGGCAAGGAAAAAAGCAAAGGCGAAAGGCGCCAAAAAGGCACGCTTCTTTCAAGTTTTTCCCTGATCGTCAGATCTGAAAGAAAAGAAAAGGCCGTCAGATGGAGGTCTTGGTCTCTTTACCTCTCAGCCAATCTCTCACCACTATCTCCTCTCACTCGATCGACTCGATCTCTCACACCTGCTGCTGTCGTCTCTCTCTCTCTCCTGCTGCTGTCGTCTCTCTCTCCTGTTGCTATTGTCGTCTCTCTCTCACTCGATCTACAGTATTCTCCCCTCTCTTCTCTCTCTCACTTGATTTCTCTCATCTCATGTACACAGTGCACTTGTTACCCTCTTGTACACGATCACAGTACACTTGTTTGTTTTTGTTTTATTATTTTCAGAAATAGGGGTAATTAGTAATTATTTTGGAAATAATTAATTTAAATATATAACAAGAAGTTCAAATTTACTGAAAATAATTTCTTTAATATTGTGGCTTTACATATATAAAATAAATAAAAAAGTGCAACTAGGAAAAGTACTTGGATGCTTGTCTTTTATTGATTTTGACATTTTAGTTTTTCTCTGTGTGAGATCGGTGACTATTTGACATTTCATGGATATTTTTATGCATATTTTGGATGGTAAACTCATCGGCTTAGTGCATATTACTTGAAATATCAGTGTGTGCCATTTTTCCTTCTTTTTTTTTCCGCATAGGTGCGCCTCGCCTTGCGCCTCTCGCCTCAGGTCCAACAGGACTTTGCGCCTCGATGCGCCTTTCACCCGTGACAACTAATGCACTAGTTAGGCGGCGACCCACCGCCTAGCGCCTAGGCCGCCTTGCGATTAAGTTTTTTTTTTTTGGAGAGTCCAAACCCTAGCCCCTAGCCGCCTAGGCCCGCTGAGCGCCTAAACAAACCGCCTAGGAAAAATCGTGGCAGCAACCCGCCGCCTAGGCTGCCTTTTAGAACACTGCGATACGCATGCAATGCAATACATATATTACTCCCCCCGTCCCATAATGTTTGTCCGGTCCGCAAAACGAGGATGTAAAAATAATACAAATTTTGCAAGAAAAATCTAAATTTTTTTCTGACAATTTACTAGATATCGATGAGTTCTTTAATTTATGAAAAAAGTTTGAATTTTTACTTGAAAGAAATGCATTATTTTTGAGTCTTCGTTTTGCGGAGTGGACAAACATTTTAGGATGGAGGTAATACAATTCGGCATGTTTAAAGGTAAAATCAAAACGTAACTCTAACTATATCTTATGCATTGACTAAATATGCTTGCAATACACGAAGATCCATGGTTCATATGCGATTTTGTTACCAGACCATGTTATATGATTGAAGACGTAAAGGGCTACTTTTGCAATGCCTGTCACATGAAGAAGCTCAGCAAGCTTTGCAAGAAGTCCATGACTCCATGTAGGGGCATCATAATAGTGGTTTGCTGGGTTGGTTTGCTCTCTACCTTCCCACCGGGGGATGGAAACAGGAGAGGTAATTTTGTATCATAAACTAAATTTCTAGTACATGAAATATAATTTGGCACATTCGATTGGGTAAAAATGTAAAATTACTGCTTTACATTACATTAATTCCTACTGTACACCATACATACCGACGTGCGAATCTATGAAACATAAATCGAGTGTAAAAGAAAGATTTTTGTAGAACACCTGCAATTTGAGTTCATGAATGACCTGCGAACACTATTTCCTAGAGTCACCACTGATGTGAGTGAATGCTATGTCTGTCAGATTGCTTCACAAATTAAGATACTAAATACAATCCAACCCCAAGATATGCAGCCTATAGACTCAGAATTGATTCCAAAACTTCAATTTCAAAAAAAACTCATACACTTTGCAAAATCATATTACCAGCGCCACTCGTAGCTCAGCCAAACAGAATCCTCCCCCAAGACCCAACATGGTCTAGAGCAACCAGTTTTCAATTCTTGTTGATATTACTAGAGCAAATATATATCCCAAATCCGCAAAGCAAACAAAGAAACTATTCACCAAATAACAAAAACAAGCAATTACCCAATTAGTGGAATGGAAGCAAACCAAAATCAGCCGAGAATGCGGTTTACAACTTAGTAAACAAACAAAAACTTGAAGGGAAAAAAAAAAAAGTTCCACTTTTAGAATTTGGAAGCTATTTGGTAACAAAATAGCTGTATTTCGTTGACAATTTGGCGTTCCCACCTTTTTTAAGGTAATCAACGATTCTTTTATTCCAAATTTGCCCAAACTACTTCCACTTTTAGAATTTCTGCTAACTACTTGCAAATTTTCACTTTTATTAAAAAAAAAATGAGGAGGGCAACAAATAGGAAATGCAGTAAATAAGGGAAGAATCAGGAATAACAGAGATGCAACATTCCCTGTATATTGTGCACACATCCTCCAGTGTGATATAATTATATAAGAGCCATTGCAGAAACAGACCTAAATGGGACTAAAGAAATCCACACCTCAACTATGCAAGCATACATATACACACACATCAAAACACAAACAAAGCTCAAAATCTAAACATAGCAAAACTTACCTTGAGGCGGGTGGAGAAGGCAGTGCCCTGGAACCGGCGTTGGAGCTCGAGGACCATACGGGGGTCAAGCTCAACTGCAATGACAGATTTTCCGGCTTCCAGAAGCTTCTTTGTCAGGTTTCCGGTACCAGGACCGATCTCGAGGATAATATCTGTGCTCTTGATTCCAGATTTCTCGATGATTGTGTCAATCAACAGGGGGTTTTTAAGGATGTGCTGACCCTTTGACTTGTGGAATGGTATGCCCCCTTGGTAGTGCGGGTTTGCCGAGGCGGCAGCGCTACTACCACCACGATGGGGCTTCTCTTTCTTGATCTTCCCTCCTGCCATGGTTGACCCTAACACCGAGAGAGACAATTCAGGAGGTAATTATTTGTACACAAAATACAGGAAGTATGCTACGGGATGGATAGTGATCAGGGCACATGAATGAGCTATAATTTCCAGCTTGTGCTTAGCCCCTATTGCCACACACAACATAAATGTACACCATTAGGGGGAAAAAAAAAAAGTTCCTTCCTACGCCCACCATCCTAAATTCCTAATTCCCACTCCACTGCCCCAGCTCCCTACCTCCCCTTCATCTGCAACCAACACCTCTCCATTCTACATTTAAAGGGTGGTATATACATGGTTCTATTCTAAGTTTGAGCTGTGTTTAGCTAACCTGATCAAACATCCACGGTTTAGCCTAACAAAGAGCAAGAGATTTGTGTTGGTAGACCTATGGATTTCAACAGCTATGGGGACAATCAAGTGAAAAAGATAGCTTTCGTAAGAAAATTGTGCGGGGTAGTTTGGATACAACCAATATACAGAACATACGTAGAAATTTGAACATTATAGACATACACGTTAGGCAGTTACGCATAACATACTAACAAATTCATAACAAATCAAATAATCGGCTGATAAAATGGATTTTAGATACATCGACTATTTCTTCAACCAAAAAATCTAGAAATACCAGAAAATTCCATTTGGTTTTGATGCTATCAACTGATGCAGAGCACGAAACACCGGAAAATTCAGAAACAATCTCAACTCGAAAAATCGCTTGCATCTAAACCGAGAAAGTCGAGATTAGATGCAATTCGAGACAGTTCTAACGAAATCAATTAGGAGCCACTGACGAAATAGCCCTATATCGTAAAGCAAAAAAATGCAATTAAAGAGAGATTGAAGCTTAAACTCTCGATTATGCACAAGGGTTTTGAGAGATGGAGAGAGAGAGAGAGAGAGAGATGAAAACTGACTTGGAGCCTGATCCTACGTGAACTGGTGGTGGCGCTGCGGAGGCGGAGAGGTGAGATTATTTTCTTGATGAATGTATCGAATAGGAAGGAAGGAACATATGAAGCACAACCCTAAAACCCTAGAGAATGGTATTTTTATTTTTTAGAGAGAGAGTCGTCCAGCAGAAACGGATTCTGAGACGGGAATAAATTACTGCTAGGTCCAAGACGGTCCGCTTTTAGAAAAATACATTTACCATTAATAATAGAAGTGTCACTTTAAAATTTTAGGGTATCTAAGGTGTTAGGGTATCTTAAGGTTTTAGGATACTCTAGGGTTTTAAGATTTATGATACTCTAGAATTTAGGTTTATGCACTTTCATAGAACTATAGGATTTAGATTTAGATATTTTTATAGGATTTTAGAGTGCACTTTTTTATTATGGGATTTTAAGGTTTTAGGCACTTCCATAAGGTACCCTAGAAATTTAGGCATTTTTATAAGGTACTCTAGTATTTAGACACTTCATAGAGTACCTAAGATTTAGGCGCTTTCAGGGGTTTAGGATTTTAGGCACTTTCATAGGGTTTCCGTGTTTCATTAATTAAATGAGACAGAATTACATTCTATTTTCTGAAAGCCCTAAACAAAATACGAACTTAAGTTATGGTTACACCGTTTAGGGATCATTACATTGTGTGTGACATGTAGACAGGTCCTACACATATGATCGGAACCAGGGCGGCTACACTAGAAGCCCAAAGACTTGAACCCAAAAAATGCACTAAAAATTTTAT
The DNA here is from genome assembly GCA_019656275.1 of Rhododendron kiyosumense. Taxonomy (NCBI): domain Eukaryota; kingdom Viridiplantae; phylum Streptophyta; class Magnoliopsida; order Ericales; family Ericaceae; genus Rhododendron; species Rhododendron kiyosumense. Next base: position 482,399 of record BPLS01000169.1, on the reverse strand, counting down.
TTTTTTATATAATTTTTTTTTCCCTAGTATTGTTGGCGCTGAGTTACTCGCGCAAGGTTAGAATAAAAAAGTTCAAATAAATTTGGACACAAAATATTATGGCCCAATAAAACAAAATAAGCCCAACCTAAATAAGTTTGACGGTTTAAAAATCTAAAATTTACAGTAGTGTAAAAAAATAAAAGTAACACGTGGAATACTATTCTCTTTTCAAGTGACTAACAAATATAATCTTTTTTCCCCTTGTTCTTACGACGAATACATCTAAATCTATGCTCCAATTATATAACGTAAGTGTAAAGACTCGGTATTTTTAATAAATAATTATTTTCATCAAAACAAATTTATTATTTTGCTCGGTAGTTTATTTAATGCGAAAAATTATTCACGACGTCACACCAATTTTATTTCCGTAATCAATTGTGTGCGCATGTGTCCGGCGAGTAAATTCCTTATTGTGTGCATGTGTATACAGGATCATTTTACCCTTCTCTATTTCATACTTTCGTTCGGGTGAGGAAAAATAAATAAATGAAATGTTATTATCTTCCTCCAATTAAAAATCGACAACTCTTTTAGACCCTTTCATTTACCCATCAATTAAAGACCTTATTCCATGCTACACACAAAACCAACCAAGCACAACCAACTCACACAACCGCTGACGTCAGCGTGACTTAAGCACAAAACGACGTCGTTTTGTTAAAAAAAAAAAAGGAAAACCCAGGTCCTGAACAGGACTCCCCCTTTCCCTTTTCTCTTCTCCTGCCTCCACTTTCACGATCAAAAAATTTCACAGACGACAGAGAGGGGCTCGCACACCACCACCACCGGCGACCACGCGACTTCGCTCACCATCTTCACCAGCGACCAAGCTTCCCAACTCCACCACCAGATCTCAACCACAGCGCTACCCACCGCCAGCGACCGCTGCCACCACCAGCTGGGAAATCCGACGCTGTTACCCCACCACGAAGGTCTCTCTCTCTCTCTCTGGTTCAATTAGTACCCTAACTGATTGCTTAGTTGCTGGGAAAAAAAAACTCTAAATTGAGTTTTTTGAAAGGAAAAAAACCCTAATTCAAAAATTAGGGTTTCGTTCTGTCGCCTTGAAGCTGAGGGAGTGCGCCGGGATTGGGTCGCCGGTGGTGGTGGGAGTGCTCCGGGATTGGGTCAGTTGGGGAGCCCTTCTCTTCTCTTCTCTCTGATTTTGAATTTCTGATGGTGAAGGTGGAAGGAAAGGGAAAGGGGAAGCGATGTTCAAGACTTGGGTTTCCTTTTTTTTTTTTTTTTTTAACAAAACGACGTCGTTTTGTGCTTAAGTCACGCTGACGTCAGCGGTTGTGTGGGTTGATTGTGCTTGGTTGGTTGTGTGTGTAGCATTTTCCTATTCCGTAACTCTTGGTCTATTACTCACCTGAATGCTTCTTAAACTTTTTTCCTCCTTTTTATTTTTGGGAACACAGCTCACACACTCCCCCAGAGAGAGAGAGAGAGAGCAGCGTGACAGGAGAGAGGAGGCAGCCATAACTCCGACCGGCCGTCCCCACCACCGGAGCAGCATCACCTCCTGCCGCCATCACCACCAACCGAGCCCACCTCCAGCCGAGCTCTATGCGCTGATCCTCCAACCGCCGCTCGTTCTCTTGTTAGATATATTGGCACTTTCCGGGGTTGTCCAAAACCTCCATTGTTTTTTTTTTGTATCGACTCTGTTGATTCCAATGGGTAGGCTGTTAATTATGGGGTAGTTGCTCGCTCGATGCTCCTCCCTCTTTCTACACCAAGTTGACCGCTGAAAAGTCGATCTTTTTGTGTGACAGGTAAGTGCATTGCACGGCACGTCATGCATATGAATGAATTTTGTTACCAAGATTTTGTCTCCGGAAAAAATTTGTTTTTACATATATATATGAGATTTGTTTTTCATAATATATATAATTGGGGGCTAGGAAAGATACGTTTTCCATATATATACATCTATATCATTGAAAGATTTCTTTTTAATATAGAAAGATTGGTGGCTGGCTTTCATATATAGAAATCACAGAAAGATTTTCTTTTGGGAGGATATAAAAAGCGTTGGTTGCTAGGGATTGTTTTTTACGGCAATTGAGATTAATTGTTTTGGCAGCCACCAAGAGTTTTTGTCCCGGCATTTTTTTTTCCAACGTACGTTTTGGGTTTGTCTAGATCACAGTACATATCATACACCATTTCATCTTGTGATCTGTTGGTGCCTTGCTGCTGTTGGCCGAATCGACGAGGAGTCTTTTCGGAGCTGGTTGAATCCGGAGATCGAACTTGAGGTTCGTGGACTTCTGTTGAATCTTAAAGAAGCTCGGGGAGCATCGCAAGCTGGCGAGTATAGGTAACGCTTGTGGGTAAGCTTTGGGTTATTCTATTTCGCATCTTGTAATTCTTTTTGATTAATAGAAAATAGTAGACTAGGCCGTGGTTTTGTCTTAGGGTTATTCGGACCCTAAGGTTTTCCACGTATATCGTGTGTCTTGTCTCTATTTATTTTTTATGCACCTGCTTTGTTTTTAGTTCTTCGTAAATCTTTTTTTTTCAGATAATAAAAAGTTCTATTAAAAAGGGTATTCGTTTTTTAAACTAGTCCTATTCACCCCCCTCTAGGACTGGGTTGAGCTTTCGCGTAATTTCAATTGGTATCAGAGCCTAGTTGCTCATATTTTTTTTTTGGTTTTATCACCAGAGTTTTGATCCTGTGATCATGGACACAAATGCACCTCGTGAGGGAGCCTCCAACTCAAGGCCGCCCTACTTTGATGGGAATGATTATCCCTACTGGAAAGCACGAATGACGACACACTTAAGTTCCCTAGGTATTAAGGTTTGGAGGTTTGTGAGATACGGGTATGAAACTCCTAAATTAGAGGATACTACTACCAAGCAGATGAGACTTAAAGAAGACACCGAATGGAACACTGCTGATAATGAAATTTTTGAGGCAAATTCCCGTGCTTTAGGAGCTATTTATGGTGCTTTAAGTAAAACTGAATTTAGTCGTATTTCCGCATGCACCACTGCAAAAGAGGCTTGGGATATTCTCCAAGTCACTCACGAGGGTACTAAGACAGTTAAAACTTCAAAACTCCAAATGCTTACAACACGCTTTGAGGAACTAAGAATGTCTGAAGATGAAAATTTTGATAGTTTTATCACCAAGCTGAGTGACATTGTTAATTCTTTTCATGCATTAGGTGAACCCATTTCCAATCTCAAAGTTTGCCGTAAAGTTCTTAGGTCTCTTCCTGAAAGATTCAGAACCAAAGTTGTGGCCATTGAAGAAAGGCCTGAAGTTGACAGTATGCTTTTTGAGGAGTTAGTTGGAAAACTCCAAACTTTTGAACTAAATCACCTGTCTAAGAAACCAATCTCTAAGGCTAGTAAGAGTATTGCTTTTAAAACTTCCAATGAAAAATTCTATGTTTCCCAAGATAGTGATGATCAACTTGATGAAGAGGAACTTGCTTTCTTTGCTAAAAAATTCAGAAAATTTGTGAAGTTTCGAAAAGATAATAAGCAAGGAAACTCTTCAGCTTCTAATGATGGACCTAAAATGAACAACTTAGGTTTTGGTGATAAGAAGTTTTCTACTGATAAATCTAAGCAACCCCAAGGCATTCAATGTCATGAGTGTCATGGTTTTGGTCATGTTCAAGCTGAATGTGCTAACACACTTAAAAAAAAAATCCAATAAGGGGTACAGAATCACTTGGGATGATGATAGTGAGGAAGAGAGCGATTCACAAAATAGTCACAATAAAATTGATGAAGTCTCGAGATACACGGTCCTTGTTGCTAGCGTG
>BPLS01000169.1:437053-448563 GCA_019656275.1 Rhododendron kiyosumense | reverse complement strand
CTACCGGGGCCGCCTGGGGGTTTAAAAGAACTATCGATTTTAATTTAGTTGCATTTTCTTTTCTTTGCTCGGGACTAGCAAAGTGTAAGTTTGGGGGTGTGATAGGTGCGTAAATGTTCACATGCGTGCCCCCTAATTTATTCTTGCTAAGTCCGTTTATATTGTTACTCCGGAGATTAATGCTCGATTTTTTTGTCGTAGGTATTTGGAGGTTTTGACATTTTAAATGGATTTTGTTTAGTTGCTGAGAAGCATGGACTGTGTCCAATAATTTGTCCTCCTCAAAGTGTGTTGCCGTGTACGTGGTACTGGAAGTGGAATGGGTAGCAGAATAATACAAGTTGTAAACGTATTGGTGGGCCCCTGAAGCTGTACTAATTGAATGTACAATTCTTTGGGCCTAATGATTAATTGTTATTCTGACAAAGGCTGGCCCAAGTTACCGACATTACTACGAGGGCTTTTGCAAGGTAAAAGGAGCGGCTACGGAAGGTCGGCTACGGGGGCGGTATAAAAGACAACGCACGCCATCAGAGGAGGGGATTTTCGGATGCACGACAGTGGACAGAGACGGAAAAAGAGAGAGTTCGGTTGGAAATAAAAGAAAGGCTGCCGCTTCGAGCCGAAAGCGGAGAATACTTGCAACGTTAAAACCACCATCTCACAGTTTCATGTCTACAGTCAGCCGAGCTTCAATGAGTACCACTCCGATGTCCGGCTAAACTCTTTTCTAGGGTATAGATGAAGCTTGATCTCTGAGTAACGATTTTTATGTTTTGATTTAGTGTTTTATTATTCGAATCGTGGTTGTATGATATAAGGATTTATTTGCGATATTAATTTTTCCAATCACATTTTGTGTATGAATTCCTGGGTTTCATGCACGTTCATACAACGGTTCTTAATTGTTTTGAGTAAGATGGGTTATGCATCGTAAGACGCGCCGTGCTATTAGACGATTCGTGCCATAGAGACGGGTTATACTAGTAAGATGGTTCATGCTAGGCGGCGATACCCCATGCTATTTGGTGATTCATAAATATCTTTAGGCGATACCGTGAGGGCCCATGAACCCTAACGATATCCGGATTGATTCGAATAATAGACCTTTATCATCGTATAGAAATTGTTACAACGGGTCGAGTGGATTCGAAACCCTAGATATTTTCTCTCATAAACTCTCGTTATTTCTTAATTGCTTTAATTTAATTTAGCTTTTAATATTTTCAAAATCCAACAATCAAATCCTTTTTCTGAATTAAGTTAGAAATTAATCAGAACAACTGCAATTTAGCCTTCGTAATCCCTGAGGACAAAACTCGGAATACTTACCGCTATCTTTTAGGTAGTAGTAATTATTCAGTTTTATTAATTATTTTTGATACGGAAACGACCCGATCACCCCACCTCAGTTCCACCACAAGCCACCACCTCCCGTCACCATTCTCTCGTCGGAAAACTTATTTTCTTGCCGGTAACTTCTTAAATTTTCCTGACAGCTTTCTGGACCATCACAAATTCGTATTTTGAGAAACCTTCTGCTATGATTCAATTTTTGAAGTCTTCATAACTTTTAAAGTACGTTTAAAGAAGAAGATTTTGATACCAAGAACATGCAAAACCGATCAACACAGAATTAGTTATGATTTTCGGAATATGGACTGATACACATGTTTCGAAATCTGGGCAGAGCCATCTTCTTTTTATTTCTGGAAACTATCCTATTAAGTTATGAATCTGATATTTTTACTGAGAATAATACTTTACGTTACAAAACTTTGAGAGTTGGGCAAGTTGGGTGCTGGTTTGAATATTTTTGGACCTTATATGAATAAGTTATGATTTTTCAAAGAAAGGGTGACAGATTTTAGTAAATGAACAAAGTATTGTTTTTATTTCTTAAAATACCTTGCATGCATAGGTTTAGGGGTAAACGTACCATAAATGAACAAAAACCTAGATGATTTTGGGCTATCAAAGTACCAGAAACGAACAAAAACCCTAGACAATTTTGGGGCTATCAATGTACCGAACACAATCTTGCGCTTTGAAGTAGATGATTCACGATCTTATGTTTCTCTGTCCACCATTGCAGAACCAGAGCTTTGTAGAGAGAGAAAGGATAATACGTAAATGAAAAAGGGGAAAAAGAAAGTGGAATATGAATGGGTATTTTAGTCTTTTCGTTACTTTGGACGGAAATACTAACAGTTCCAAACCACTCTTAAGTACAAGGGGTGTGAGTGATTAAAAATGAAGTAGAAGCGGTGTAGTTGAAAAACGACCAAAGTACAAGGGGTGTATTTGAAATTTACCCAGAAAAAAAAAAATAGCAATAAGATCAATGAAAGTTCTCTTTTCCTCACTCGGAAAAGATCAACAAACTACAAATCTTTCACCAAACGAAATGTTTAAAAAAAATGATATTCAATACCTGAAACTTTACTCACTAGATATGCATTTCCAATAGAGGAAATGAAGATTAATTATTTCCCTCCTAATCCACAAAATCAGAGAAGTCATGAAACAATTAACTAACACACACCCCTGCCTACAATTCCTAATAGTCTAGTAACATTAACTAACACACATGACACACCCCTGTCTACAACTAACCCCTACTTTCCTCATCTTCAACATCACCAGTCGACCTTGTGGCCAACTCCGGAGGCTGCATAATCCATTACCTTTTGTTGTGACAAGTCGTATGGATACAATGAGTTTGCTGATACAAAATTCACCATCTGATTCTCATCAAAAACTTGTGGAGGCAACCAATCAATGGGCCGAGCGTTAATTAGGCCACCATCTACTTCAATAGTCTCGTTTCCACCCAAAATTGGAGGTTCATTGTAAAATGTTTCTTGATTATACTCTAACTGATTCATGCCAATTATGTTCTCAGAAATTGCTTCTTGGAATGGTTGGCACATTGACCGCAATCTGGCAAGGAGTTTTCTCTCATTAGACCACTCATTCTGTGACTCACTTAGAAAATGGTTTTCAAAGTCAAACAGAACCCCTGTGTTTGGATCCATCCATTGATTCTCAAGTGCGGAATCAGTATTGTTTTGCTTTCTCCATTGACACTTGAAAACTGTCATCAAGAAAACAACCCAAAAGAAATGAAATTGACTAATTAACGTTTTAGGTGTAGAAGAATGAACATCAGAAAACTCGATTTTGTGGACTCAAAAAAATTTCATTTTATAGGAAACATCAATGATATGTTTTCAAATTCTCAAAAATCATTTCTTCTACTAGAAATAAAATATGAAAATATTGAGCTTTATTTTTTTATTTTCCAAAGCAGTTTTCAAAACTGTTACAGAGAACTAATTCTTAAAAAAGTAACCAAATGGGGCTTTTTTACATACCTGACATTGGTGACTCCGAGTTTACCATATCGAAAGGTTGCCCAGTTGATAACTTGAAATTTTGAGTTTGATGAGGAGGAACCAAAGATGGAGGAATATTTGGGAGAGGGAATGGCGAATTGCGTGAAGTGAAATCAAAAGGGACCTCTGAAACTCCATCTATGTTGCTTGAAAAGAAGTAAGGAGAATTCAGGCTTGGGAAAGGCCTTTGGCTGAGCTCCCACAAGTGATCATCACATTGCAAAAGCTTCTCATAGTGCTTGTCAAGAGCTCCTGGAGGAAATTTCACTAAATGTATCCTGCCACAAAAGAATGTAGGGTTTTTCAACTAACTCTTTTTGTGTTTTCAAAATACAACCCATTTGTTAGAAAGCAAAAACCAAAAGGGAAGAAGAAAAAGCAACTTCTGAAATGCAATTAATTTTCGTACTCGTCTTTGACAATTTTTTGCACTTCTTTTTGTAACTTTATTCATGTTAACTTATACTATTGTATTTTCAATGTAGAAAAGCTAATAAATGAAAGAGTTGAGTCAATTTCAGAAAAAGAAAGGGTTATTTCCTAAATTCATGTGAATAGAAATTTTAAACAAAGTACAATATAAAAATGAAGTGCAAAAATCACTACCATTTCCGACATCCCCAAAATTAATTATGTAGTAAAATAAGAATGACATGGGACCATGAGTCTTCGAACATTCCATTTTTCTAGTCTTTGTAAACTCAAAAAACGAAAACGAAAATTGAGGAAACACTGTCAAACCAATAGGTGTCAAACCTGCAAATGCGAGCTTGACCTTCAGTAAAGTCCGGTGCCTCGTGCCAAATAGTATGCTTCCGGGGCTGTGGATTTGTCTCTCGAAAGAACAGAGGTGATTGCTTCAACTATAGCAAATTTAGTAAAAATTTCCCGTTAAAAACACACAAAAAGAGGAGTGACCTTCAATTCTACTTAAAGTAGGGAGGGAGAAATTTCATTGAACTAGGGTATAATCACTAACCTGAATTTCCAATATTCCAGGCTCATTGTCGTGAATAATTGCTCTAATTGCTTCAATGTCAGACCATTGTATTTCAATCTTGCTCTTAAGAGCTCCCTCCAACACTTCCCACACAATTTTTCTCTTGGCATAGTAACACTTTGCTATCAAATCCCCTTCTTGCCTAGTTAACCTCTGCAATTATTTCAACCAATTGAATGGAATTTTTTATTTTTATTTTTGAGTATATAATGATCTCTTCACAGTGCATATTTTGGGGATCATTTTATTGAGCTAGGTCCTGTTGGTTTTCTTGTTTGTTTTTGTCTTTCTATCTTATATTGAGACTGAACCTAAACATAATTGCATCCAAAGTGAAACTAAAAATAAACAAATAAGCCAATAAGACGTGCAAACCAACTAAGTCCTAAGGATAAGTTAAATGTTCCCGCCTTCAAGTTTAATAAAGCTCCACTTTTGCCCTTCTAGCTCTGAGTTGCACAATTTACGCCTTATGCTTTATAGCATGTTGCAATGCAATCTTCCATTGGATTCCTCAATGGAAACTAGCCACGTGCTCTCAATGTTAGTTTGTACGAGGGCCAGATAGAGAGAATTATAAAATATTTTCTCCCGCCATGTGTAATATAACGTACCTACATGTACACAAAACAGAAGGAGGGAGAGGGAGGGAAATATGGATCGTGGGGAAGGAAAATACAAGTGTACGAACGAGAAAAAACCAAGATAAAAACCGAAGCTGTGGATTTTTGCTCCCTCTTAGCCTCTTCAGGGCACATGCACTACTTTTTGTAGATTTTATTGACATAATCCATTAGAAAGCTAGCGCACATTGCAACATGCTACAATAACCTAAGCCTTTAGTAGTCAAAATCAAAGCTTGAGAAACATAAAAGGGGAACATGCATGATTAAAACTCAAAGGGTTCACAATCGTAATTCAGATAGGTACTAACTACTAACTATTACCTCCCAAGAACCAATCTTTAGTAGTAATGCAGGGAAGTTTGAGGCCTTCAATTTCTCTCTGTCTAACATTGGTTGAGGCACAAAATCATCCATCTTTGTTTCTTGAACTAAAGCTTGATGTTTCTCATTTGAACAACTTTTGCTCCTTGTTTGGGATAGTTTCATTTCTACCAAGTCGATGAAAGATGGTGTCTTGGTTAATGTCAAGCCGAGAGGACTTGATTCTTTGGAGGGGTCTACTTCCTGCAAATTAAGAAGAAGAAAATAGTGGGAGAATGGAGGTGAGTAAAGTAAAATACAAAAAAAGCATCACCAGAACACATTAGTCAATCTAGCCAAACACATTAGTCAATGTAACCAACGGCGATCAGAGGAAGACCAAAATAGTGGGTCACATGACCACTCTAAGTTTAAAAATATATATCACTTCGACTAACTATAATTAGTATTAAATATTGACAATTTTACCTGCGAATATTAAAAAACTACTTCAAGAATCCTATTAAAAAAAATTTGCCCTTTACTTCTATTACGATTTGACCTGCCGGAGTTGTGGAGTTATACTTGTATTTCTAGAGTACTATACTCCTAGCAACGCGAGATATAGAAGAGAGACTATGTGAGACCCAAGCGGTATAATCCATTGACGTAGGTACATTGTCAAACCATGGCATGGTTTTAAATTACGGTATCAAGAACCCTAACAAATGTAAGTAAATAGCGGTATCAGGGGTCAGAAATTCCATTACGTAACAACCTTTCTTTAAAACCCTAAACCACTACTATATTTTTCTCAGCAAACCAAGTTATTTTCCTATAATTTTCCTATATTCTGTGTTGTTATTTTGTTTTGGTGATTTATTATTTGTGTAGATCGAAATCATCTCGTACAATCCATTATTCCGTTTCAATAAAGGAAAAACCAGTCGCACAACTGTGCATCAAGTCACATTTAGATAACTTTAGAAAAAAACAAAAGTCACATTGAGATAACTTTAAAAAAAAACAAATACCTGATGATGATTGGATTGCGGGAAATTTAGCTTGGTTCTCTTAGGAAGAGAGGTATGATAATCATCAGAAGCAAATAATCCATCCTCATTCGAACCAAGCTGCTGAACCATGATGAAAATCAGAAAAAGAAGATCGATAAAGAACAATTCCTGATATTTGGGCGTTTTATAATGTGTTAACCTATATATACCTACTTTTGTGTAAGCGGGGCAATATCTAAGGAGTTGAAAGAGAGAGAGGAGTGAGAAGAAAGAGAGAGGAGTGAGAAGAAAGGCCAATTAGATCAAAGGTTTTCTCTTCATGGAAGTCTTTTGACTTTAGACTACTGACGACATATTCTGCCACGTGTATACCCACCGGCTATTCCGGGATTGTGTTAGTTGCACATTTTGAATTTTCCAATGAGCTCGACTATGGCCTATGGATACCGAAATGTAACGGTACCAAAAATATACACCCGCTTGTGAGATTCACTTTTGGATCTCACACAAATAATCTAAATTGTTCATAAATCTTAAAATAACTTTATAGTGATGTTGCTAAAAATCAACTCCATTGAATATGTGTAAATGGTTGATCCAATCTTTTACAAGTTTCATTTAGAAGATCCTAAATTCTAAATAAAAACTTAAAAGATTGAATCAACCACTTACGTATATCCAATAGAGCTGATTTTATATAAGTCACTCAAAAATTTATTTTAAAATTAATGAACGGTTCAGATTATTCGTGTTGGACCCAAAAGTGAACCCCACAAACCATTGTGTACTAGTAGCATTTTTGTTTTCCAATGGCCCACAGTAAATCAGTAACCAAATGGAATTCCAGTAAAACGGAGACCCAAAAGATTTTTGTAATGGTTTCCAAACGGAGAATTGCTAATCTCAGCTTTTTACTGGTCCTACCAATGAAGAGAGAATGTAATACTTGAAGCACATCAATTAGCACATATATGGCTAAAAATGAAGCATCTCTAAAAATTATTAAAGGGTTTGTTATAGAACTAATTTTATTTGGGAAATAATTGAAATTATACTTTAATAATTGGTTATGAGACTTTTAATCAAGTCACTAAAAGCAAATCAAATCAAACAAGGGTACTTACCTTCTCATTGTTATCATTTGAGATTACACAAAAACTACATCCCATTAATTGGCAAGTGTCTAGGTCAAGTTTATGTGCACCATGATTAATCACAGTGTCCACTTGTTATGGGGTCCCAATTAATGGACTAGACCCAAAAAAATTGATAACACCTAAGAGGTTTTTGACCATGAGACATTAGGAGATAGCAAAACCCCTAAGTCATAGGTTTTAACCACTAGGCTAACCCACAAGGTTCTTCTCACTAATTGGTTATAAGTCTTTTAATCGATTATAAGTCTTTTAATCAAGTAATTTAAGTGGTAAGTGATACGTATAACAAAATGATGTTTACATTTATTTGCTGCAGATCCCCTAGAGCTAGGAAATTACTAATGCATTGACAAACATGCCACTACTCATAAAACACCATCACACCAAGTTCCATTTTTGACAAACACCATCAAATGTTTTTTGTTTATTACGTGGTGTTACTTGCTTACCACACTACTCAAATGAGGCCTTCCACCCTTTATATAGGTGTTCACTATATTCTTCAACATTCTAGAATATTTTAGACTCATTCCCGTTAGAACACCCCACACAACTATAGTCTTCTTGAACGTTCTGAAATATTTTAGCATCTTCAAGACTCTTGTCATATTCTAGAATGTTTCAAGACATTCTAGATACTTCTAAAATCACTGCCGGCTCTGAGCTAAGCCGAGTAAGGCAGCAGACTTAAGCCCCCAAAATTTGGCCAAAAATTAGGGCCCCTATACCTAGTTACGTAATATATATTTAATTAGTGGCTTCCAGTAACAAAAGGAGATAACTAGCCAAGTGGTAAGTTTAAGTCTTGATATCCAACAGATTCAAGGTTCAATACTCAGCCCAAGCAACTCTCAATTTTTATTCCCCTTTGTTTTACGAGTTCATCTAGGCCCCAAGAATCTCAGGGCCGGCCCTGTCTAGAATCTTCCAGAACTCTAGAATAATATTCTTGAAAGTATAGACTCTCAACACCCATGTGGGTTATGATTGCAAACCCTTCCGATCTTAAGCGAGTTCCACTATTAAGTTCCTCAACTTTTGATTTTGACCATTTAGGCCTCAAGTTATTGTAGCATGTTGCGTTGTCGTCTTTCTATTGGATTCCGTCAACATAATCCACAAAATTAGAACTCACATGTTTTCCCCATGCGCACTTAAGTGGCTACAAGGGAGGAAACACTTGTTTTCCCCTTCGATCCATGGCTTCGGTTTCTCTATCGGGTTCTTCTTCTTCATACTTCTATTTCCTTTAGTCGTGATCCCTATCTCCCTCTCCTCCCTCTGAAATGTGTACAAGCAGGTTAGGTCCCACATTGTGAGAAGAAAAAACATTTTATCCTCTTTGGCCCTCGTAAGAACTCACAGTGAGAGCACATGACTATTTTCCATCGATGGAATGTTGACGTTGCAACATGCTCTATACAATGAAAGGTGTAAATTGTGCAACTCATAGCTAGAATTAAGGGAACAAGTGTAATTTTATTAAACTCGAGGGAGGAAAGATGTAATTTATCCGTAGGGTCGGCCTAGTTGGTTTGCACGTCTTACTAGCGCATGCCCACTCAAAAAATTTGGCATTCGACATGGTATCGAGTGTCCCAAATAAAGTGAGCAAAATGCCCCCCAAAGGCCCGTCACAACTTGATATTGAGTTTGCAACAATATGTGAGTAAAACCCTTTAAAAATCCACGCCCTCCTTTACTCAAATTTATACCAAATCAAGTTTTACTATAAAAAATTTACTCAAATTAGGGGTGGTTTCATTATCCCCTTCCAAATTCACTTTTTTTTTTTTTTTTTTACAATAATGGAGTTTTTACTCAAATTTGTAGTTGAATTTGGATTTATTTTTTAACAGTAATAGGGGTTTTGGCCAAGTTGTACTCTTTCTTTTTCAATTCCTGTACATTTGCATGTCTCAAGTTGAAAAATTAACAACGAGCATTTATTCCAAACGCCAAATTTCAAACGGCAAAAACCGGAAAAAGAAGTAAAAAAAATACACACCATAGTTTAAGTATATATAGTTTTTTACCTTCCACGCAGCTTTTCAATGTAGTTTTCTTGGCCTAGACAGAAAGACCATCGAGTTGGCCGACCGGGACTTGACGTCTAGACCTTGACGCTATCGGGCGGTCTCTAGAAACCATGTTCTCCCTTGCAATGCCAGTGACACCAATGACTGCAGTGGATTTCGCCGGAGTAAATCCAAGAGTGAGTGAGTGAGTGGTGTAGATTCGAGAGAGAGACCCAATCGTTTCTTAGCAGCTAATGATTACCAAATAAAAAATAAAAAATTGATGGTGTTTGTGTAATATATTCCAAGAGTTTGGGTACATTCTTAACAGTAAGAAAACACACATTAGCCATTGAATTAATTCAATTTCAACCATTGGGCAGACCTTATACCAATTTGTTTCCAATTTGTTTTGTAGTATTATAAAATTCCAATGATTAACAAAAAAAATTTGCCTTACGAAAAAACCAAATAGGAGGTTGTTTTTTGCCTGATAAAATTTACCTTTATTGCCTAAATTAAGACAAGTCTGAGTAATAGTTGCCTATTTCGTTCTATTTAATTTGGTTGTCAAGATCAATTAATTTAGTAAGTGTCCTGATCTCTTTCCTCCTGATTACAAACTTGCCTTAATTACACAAAAATAAAATCTCTGATTGAGGATTTGCTCCCAAATTTTTCTCCAGAGATTACTTTATTTCTCTCAGAATCATCAGATTAAAAAGCCCCACCTAGCTTGCCCCCCTCTTCGCATAAAGACATGAAAATCTGCCATCAGTTTTATCAGGTCTCCCCTACACTATCCGAAGTCATAGAGACATAAAACTTTCGCTTTTATATTTAATGGCAGCTTCATAAACCTAGCCGGCGACTAAACCCTGAACCCTTGAACAGTTCGGCGAACGGCGACTCTCAGCCCGGTGACGGAAATCTCGGACCTTCTCTGTCAACTATCCTCTTCTCCGAAATAGAGGTAGAGTTACTGTTTAACAAAAACTCTAGGAACGCGTCTTTCGGACACAACTCCGGAAATAACTGTGTTCATAATCCTTCGATGCATGCAAGTAAGGGCCTACTTGCATCGAATGGCTCCGGTTCAATTGTGTCCGGAGTTGTGTTTCTATTATTTGCTCAATTGGTTTAATTGGGTGCAACCTTTATCTTTTAGCACATTAATTCTGTGCTGCCTTTGTATCCCACTAGATCGAACTCTTTTCATTCTAATAATAATGTCATGCCTTGACCGATTAGGAGTTTGATTTATTTTTAGTTACGAGTTTGATTTTCACTTATTACTGGGTTTGAATCGAAACAAAACCCTATTTATTGTTTCATTGAATGCAAGTCTAGTTTTTTTTTTCCTATTCGTTAATCCTAATCTACTCTATTCTAGTTAATTTAATGGAATTTTATTATTATTATTTTTTAATTAGAGATGAGAATGAGTCAGTTCAACTAGGATTTCTGCCAACCCCCAACCAAACTCAAAATTTGTAAACGAAAAATTGAATCCGCACACACGCGACAGGGATCGGTTCAGTTTGGTTTTTCTCCAAACCTGATTATTATCCATATGTATATAATAAATAGGGGTACGTTTCGGGTTTCGATAAAAATATTACTATATCAAATCTAACCCGAACCGAAAACTGCTGATTTTATCAAATCAAAACCGAATTCATGTTTCAAAACCAAATGAAAACAATATATGCTTAGTTGAAAACAATATGTTTCCTCAAGTAAGGGGATCCAATTTGTTGTGCTCATCCAATTGAGCTAAGTTTTTGTAAGGCTTCTCGAAAAATTGTATAAATTTAATTGTTTCGAATTATTTGTGTGGGACCCCATTTTAGGGTCTCACAAGCTATCTGTACTTGTAGTCTTTTTGTTCGATGGCCACGAACTTTTTTCCGCCCAACATTTGAACTTCTTTTATCAATTAAACCAAATGGGTTGCAACTGGGAAGTTGAAGGATGAAATAAATCGTTTTCATA
>BPLS01000169.1:394209-437043 GCA_019656275.1 Rhododendron kiyosumense | reverse complement strand
GTTCATGGAGCATAAATGTTAGTAGTTTAAACGAAATTAACTCTTTAAAATGTTGAATTTTTGTATCCTAAAAGCAGTTTAACAACGTTCATGGAGCATAAATGTTAGTAGTTTAAACGAAATTAACTCTTTAAAATGTTGAATTTTTGTATCCTAGCTAAAACCAGTTTAACAACGTCGGTTAAAGCGTTAAACTTTGTTTCATGATTTCTTCTATTAATTGTGGTTGGTTATTGGCTAAGAACTTGTCCATACTAATAACTTATCCAACAAGCAATCAATAGTTCATGCATGGTGTCCTTTATCTTATGTTTGTTTCATGCAGCGTTCCTCAGGGTACGTACCATGGATAAAACCAGTGAAATCACAGTCGGTTTCGATTGGAGTAGCACCAAACAAAGAATTTATGATAGAAAGCATCAACGAATTAACGAAGGAACCGAATTACCACCGAAATTCAAAGGGGTTGTTCCACAACCGAACGGGCATTGGGGAGCGCAAATCTACGCAAATCACCTGAGGATTTGGTTAGGCACCTTCAAATCAGAGACTGAAGCAGCCATGGCGTACGATAGTGCTTCCATCAAACTTCGTACTGGAGACAACTACAGAAACTTTCCATGGACCAACATGACAGTTCATGAGCCTAAATTCCAGGGCCTACATAGTACAGAAGTGATTTTGAACATGATAAGGGATGGATCCTATCCATCAAAATTTGAAGACTTTCTGAGGAGCCAAAAGGGGGAAAATGAAATAGGTGTCAACCTAATCAAGGTCCAAGGGCATGGTGGTGTTTCCTGTAAACTTCTTTTCCAGAAGGAATTGACGCCAAGTGATGTGGGTAAGCTTAATAGGCTTGTTGTCCCAAAGAAATACGCGGTCAAGTTCTTCCCCCCTATGTCGGAGGACGCGGAAGAAAATATGGGTGGTGGGAAGGTGGATGAGTTACATCTTTTTTTCTATGACAGGATGATGAGGCTATGGAAATTCCGATACTGTTACTGGAAGAGT
Organism: Rhododendron kiyosumense; assembly: GCA_019656275.1. Classification (NCBI taxonomy): domain Eukaryota; kingdom Viridiplantae; phylum Streptophyta; class Magnoliopsida; order Ericales; family Ericaceae; genus Rhododendron; species Rhododendron kiyosumense. The sequence goes on along the minus strand of BPLS01000169.1, from coordinate 436,029 downwards.
AGCCAGAGCTTTGTTTTCACAAGGGGTTGGAATCGATTCGTCAAGGAAAAGGGGTTAAAGGCCAATGACCTCATTGCTTTCTACGCATGCGAAGGTCAAGAAGGACGTCAATCCTTCTTTGTTATCGATATAGGTCACACCGAGGGATCAAGAAACGGTATGGTGGATGAAGGAATTATTAGCAAGAATGTGGATATACAAGTGGATTTAAGTCTGAAATTGGGACAAAATGTCAACTTGGAGTTGGTTAAGGATGAGAAGGAAGATTGTGAGCATCATAAGTTGTTGTTTCCGGGACTGGGGTTGGCACCCAAGAGGAAGAGAAGTGTTAGACTTTTTGGTATTGAGCTCAATTGAGGAGAAACAAATTGGCTCAATGTTAACTATAGGAGCTTTGCTTTTCTTTTTTCTTTTTCTTTTTCTTTTTTTGATAAGTTTTTCTTTCAACCTTAACATGGTTAATGATTCTTCTCTATATATTTGAGAGCACTAATATGGTATTATCAAGGCTTTTGTCAAATTTGTCAAGAACAGATCGTTTGATGTTTTTTGCTGACCGTGGAAAATTTCAAATAAGATAACACTTTAAACAAATAAGATAGTTTTTTTGATGCTTTTTTGTTCCTTAGTGAACTTTTTTTTGCTTTTTGTCGTAATTTTATACTCCAATTTTTAAACTTCTTTTGTCCAAACGAATGATTAATCCAAAATATATCACGCAAATCTAACAAAAATTCAAAAAATGCGAACGAATCATACAAAATGAAGAAGAAAAATAAGTTTACAAGAAAAGTAAGTATACTTTTTTCTAATGACTCAAGTGTTTGAATCAGCTTACGTGCATCTGAATTTCATTTTGTTCGGGAGGGGAAGGAATTACAGCTAATGTACGAAATTTTAAGGACTTGAATACAATAACAAACTTTTTAAATAAAGAACAAAACACACGACTAGAATTAAGAAGAGCCCAAATTTCTAGAATGTATCTCTATCCCTATCTCCATGAAAATACCTAAAGATTACCAAAACATGCAAAATGTCAATGTTGCAGTTATGGTAGGCTTCGTTCAAACAAAATCAAGTATATATTTTTTTGCTTTTCTTTTATGATTTTTTTTAAAAATTAATGTTATTCTTATAAGATTAAATAATTTGTGAAGTGTAAAAAAAAATTATCCAAAGCTTTAAAAAGGTAATTATAGACGAAAAAAATTCATAAAAGACTGTCTTTTTTATGTCTCTTTTGAACTTGTTTTAATCATTTGTGCTATACTCCACATTTTTTTATTTCTCTCATCGAACCGAATGATCAAGCCTAACTATATTCATGAAAAGCTGAAAAAAGTTAACTAATAAAAACTAAGAGAAGTTTGCAACATTCTATGTGTAATATATACCCCGTATTATAAATGTTTTTTTTTTTTTTGACAGGCTACTCATTAAATGTATTACAAGTAACTAAATGTATTACCCATTTTTTTCCCTACAAGACCACCCTAAGTAACACAATGCGTGTACGTGAGATATAGCGCAAGCGTGAAAGCATCTTTCAAAACATTTCAAGCTACTAAATTCTCAAGAGCAAAAATTGAGAACATGAGCGAAGAGTCCTACCGAAAAACTGTGTAATGTGAATAAGATTGTACCTGTTCTTGGACCTATGTGACAAAGTAGTTCTTTGACTTGTACATAACTGTATAGGGTGTTTTTTGACGTGTACATGTTTGGCGATACAAGATTGTATAATGGAGCTAATTAAAACCGACGTATGACGTTGAAGATTCATCTTCTATACAAAGAACTCCCGGACTTTGAAAAATACGTTTAGAGCATCTAAACAAATCCTATATGCACACATACATATGTGTGTCTATATATATAGGGGTCAGTTTCCTCACATCAAATTTGACACATAAATTTACACAAACCAAAATTACTAGAAAACCGAACCGAACCATTTGGTTTGGATTGGTATAATTTGGATTCATGAATCATTCAGTTTTGGATTGATGTAGTATGGATTCACGGTTGTTATTTTGCTCACCCCAACTCTTGGCGTGAACTATGCCTAACGGATGAAATTGATCCAAAGAAATATAAGTTCCCTTGTTTTTAGTTTGGAATCCCATCGCTGGTCATTTCATGGTTGTTTCTTTTATTGGACATGGATGTGTCCAAAACCGTTCAATGCATGTAAGCCAACATACGTCAAATGACTACGAAAGTTGTGGCAGGAATTGTGCTCTAAAATTGTGTTCCTTGACATTTTGTCCTCCTCTGTCACAGTAATAAATAAGTATACAGACCAAGTGTTTTTTTTTACAAATAAGATCATCCCAATTATATTAATACAAAAATAAAGTACAACTAAAACAATAAAACAAAATACAACAACAAACGAAACAAAACAAAATACAATAAAAAGCCGCATAAAACCAGACACCGGAACCCCATCAATCACTCGTGAAGGTGATTGAAGTGGCCAAGATTAGCAGGCCAAGGTCCAAATTATTAGTATTAGTCTCTTATTCGACTTTCACGAAACTCTTAAAAAAAAAAAAAAAAAAAACCAGCCCATCCAAGAAACATGATCACAGTTCTGCAAAAATCCTCCATCGGATTCCGAAAGAAGGGAAAAATAGAAAAGGGAAAATTTCATAATAGCACCTGACCTTTCACGAAAATCACACAGAGACATCTGACCTTAAAGAAATATCATATAAACACCTGACCTTTCAAAGAACTCATCAATTTAACCCCTACCGTCAACCTCCGTCAAAAATCAAACGGAACTGCTGACACGTAATACACGTGGCTTTATTGTGGTTAGGTGGAGAACACGTGTGTTCATACATGGCACAAAACACGTGTGTAAAAGTATTAAGGCTTCAAACGCAGAACACCAAAATTATTCTTGGATAGAGAGAGGGGGAGCGATTTAGGGCTTTCAAAAATTAGGGTTTTCAGTGTGAAAATCGAAGGGTTTTGAGGCCTATTTTGGGCTTCAATCAACAATGGTGTGGTGTTTGAGGGAGAGTGAAGGTGGTGGATCCCCCCAATACGGTATGTTCTTCGATCTAAATATTCTGTCTTTATGATAGACTTGTCCTTTTCCAAAAGGCAGAAGTAGGACCACGTTGCATTGAAGTCATATACTTGCATTTGGCCTTTTTTGACACTTTACACACTTGTCCATGAAAATTCTTTACAGCTATGGCGTTTTCCCCTCTTTTTTTTTTTGGGTAAAACGTTTTTCCTTTGTTTAATCAATTCATTTGGTTTTTCTTTGTTTAATATTGGCAGTTAAAGTCTTACATGTAATTTAATACTACCTACTGAGTATAATAGGTTTTCTCTCTCATTTTTTTTCACAGATTCTTCATCTGATAACTTTACAATACAGCTGCACTATGGGGGTATTTTAGGGCACACAAGGGAGACAAAATATATGGGGGGCAGTGAAGGCTATGTTGATTATTGTGAAAGTGACGAACTCTCTTTAATTGAACTCTTCAATATGGTACTTGAATTTGGGTCAAATTTTTCTGCCATTAACTTTTACACTTGGGTTTGTGGTGGCTTAAGAATTCTAAAAACAGACTTAGATGTAATGGGGCTACGTTCATTGGTGGATAAAGATAGGGTGGTGAAGGTTTTTTCTGTTGAAGAAAAAGAAGATGAAGTGTATGGTGAAGTGTATGTGGGGACCCAAGAAAGTCAAGTTGGCAGACCTAATAAACCCAAAATGACTGAGGTTAAAGTTTCAGACTCTAGAATATCACTGCCCAGATGGACTGGCCCTTTTCCTAAAACCATGGGCTCACTCAACAAGGGCATGCCACAGCCCAAATCCATTGGGACATCCAGTAGGTATATGCCACAAGACAAAACCATGGAGACCCTAAAAAATGCCAAGGCCCAGTCCAAACCTATTAATGTCTGCAATAAAGGTAAGGGCAAGACCAAAGTCCAGGATGTAGTAATTCAGGATATGGTGGATGTGCAAGTGGATGAAGAGGATGACAGTGATGAGTATGACATAGATTCAGACACCTCTGATGAAGATGAAGTTTTTTATGATAGTGATTATGGGTTAACTGATGATGATGAACTATTTGAGCAAAACGTTGACAGAGATGTAGAATTTGGTGGGTTGAACAAGAAAAATACTTTAAGTGTAGATGCTGATTATGCTGCAGTAATAGAGGAAATGGCTGATATAGAAGGTGGTATTGATGATTCCTCTGATGAACTCAACAGTGGGTATAGTTCCTCAGATGAAGAAGGAGGGTCTAGAAAACAAGAGAGAAAGTACACAATTTTCAATGAAAAGACCGAGATGGACAATCCTGTGTTCGAGGTTGGGATGGAGTTTAAGACTCATGACCTATTTGCAAATGCAGTTAAAGAGTACTTGATTAAACATGGAAAGAAGATTAAATTCCTGAAGAATGATAGGGAGATGGTGCGGGCAAAATGCCAGGATGGTTGTGATTGGCTCATCTATGCATCTTATGTCCCTAGTGATGCTGTGTATAGGGTGAAAAGGTATGATGCAGTGCATAACTGTGTTAGGTCTTTCCATGTACCATGGGTCAGTACCAAATGGATATTGGACAAGTATTGTGACAGGATTAGAAGTAACCCTACATGGCCAACCAAGTCTCTGGCCGAAACTATAGAGAAAGAAAGGACTGTGAGAGTGAGTATCCAAAAGGTCTATAGGGCCAGGCAGATGGCTTTGGAGTTGATTCAAGGTAGTGCTGAAGAGCAATTTCAGCAACTGTGGGGTTATGTGGAAGAGGTAAGGTCTTCAAATCCTGGAACAACAATTAAAATGAAAGTGAAATTGAAATTGAATACTGGGTCTGGGAATTTTGCAAAGTTCAAAAGGTTGTATATTTGCTAGGGTGCATTGAAAAAAGGGTTCTTGGAGGGATGTAGGCCATTGATAGGATTGGATGGGTACCATTTGAAGGGGCCCAAGGTGGCATTCTCTTGACAGCTGTTGGCATTGACGCCAACAACTGCATTTACCCCTTTGCATATGCAGTTGTAGAACAAAAAAAATACAAGACATGGAACTGGTTTCTTGAGCTACTGATAGAGGACCTTAACATACAAAATTCTCATAGTTTTACAATTATGAGTGACAAGCAAAAAGGTCTAATTGAGGCTGTTCAAAATCTGTTACCAAATGCTCCTCACAGGTTTTGTGTTAGGCACTTGTACAATAATTTTAAGCTGGAATTCAAAGGTTTGGCCCTCAAAGATATATTATGGAAGGCAGCTAGAGCAACTACAGTTCCACAGTTTAATAATACTATGGAAGAGATGCACCAGATGGACAAAATGGCATATGATTGGTTATGTAAGAGGCCCCAAATCAATTGGAGTAGATCCCATTTCAGCACATAAACTAAGTGTGACATCCTTTTGAATAACTTATGTGAGAGTTTCAATTCAAGCATCTTACTGGCCAGAGACAAGCCTATAATTAGTATGCTAGAGGCCATAAGGGTAATTTTGATGGAGACAGTTGTCAAGAAGAGGGATGCAATGAAGAGATGCAAGTGGCCAGTGTGTCCAAAGATTTTCAAAATAGTGGAGAAGTTGAAAACAAATTCTGAAGGGTGGATACCAAGGTGGCAGGGCAGTGACCAATTTGAAGTTTATGGGCCTAATAATATGTAGTACAAGGTCCACTTGACAAACAAAACATGTGGGTGTAGAAAGTGGGACATCTCTGGAATCCCATGCATTCATGCCATAGCAGCTCTGAGTTTCTTGAACGTGGACATTTTTGATTATGTCCATGAGTGTTACAAGGTGGATACTTACTTGAGGACTTACAATAATCTCATCAACCCCATTAATGGGAGGGATTTGTGGCCAACAACTGAAAACCCAACACTCTTGCCTCCTGATGTGAAGAAAAGGGTTGAAAGGCCAAAGAAAGCAAGGAGGAGGGAGCCAGAAGAACCTGCAGAGCCTAACAAGTTGGGGAGAAAAGGGATAAAGATGACGTGTAGGCTATGTGGTAACGTGGGCCATAATAGAAGGAGTTGTAAGAGGCCTGCACAAGGCAATGGAGAAAATGGAGAAACTAGTGGAACTGTGGTAAGTTTCAATTGCTACAGTAACTGTTTAATATTTTCTTTATTCCTATTGTATACTATGTTTTACTCATATAATATGCTCCAATGTTGAACAGGCTGGTGGTTGTAATGTTGGTTCAATGGCTGGTGCACAAGGAAGTGGACAAACTGTACAAAGTAGGGGCACTATGGTGAGTTTGATTTATGAAAATTCACTTTTTGTATTCCTATTGTAGCGTATGTTTTAATCGTATAATATGCTCCAATGTTGTTATCATTTTTTGTATTCCAATGTTGGACAGAGGAATGCGAATTCTGGACAGTGCAATGGACAAACTGGACAAATGAATGCTACTTCTAAACAAGGGAATACTAGGAGGCCTAAATTGCTTGTAAGTGAAATAGTTCTCCATAATGCATTCTCTGGCTATTGTTCAATAAATATTTTTGCTAATGTGATTTCATTATGCAGGTCAAAAAGGCTCAAAAGGTAAATCAGAGTGAAGGTGGTTCTATAGTTATGTCCAAGTGAATGTGTAGTGCTGGTGGATACCTTTTTGTGAAGCCAACTAAAGTGCGGGTGGATACCTTTTTGTGAAGCCAACTGAAGTACTGATGGATTAGTTTTTGTGCAGCTAAATGAACTGATGGTGGTTTTTTTGAATAGGCAACTGAAGTTCTTGTGAAGTTTTAGTGGTGGATGCCTTAGTAATGTTTAAGTACTTTGAATTGTAATTGTAATGGCTGGATTTGAATTGTAATTGTAATGGCTGGATTTGAATTGTAATGGTTAAGTATTGAATTTGGAACTTAGACTTATAACTTGGTTGGTTTTGGTCTATTTGCAATGCTGAATTCTATTGGCTAGATTTGGTCTATTTGCAATGGTTGTGTCATGGTTTATTTGAGGCCTTTTTTTTGGACATTTGGAGCTAACTGCAAACACCAGTTTTTTGGCAATGGACTATAGTTTTTTGGCAGTGGACTGTAATAGAATGTAGAGGCATTATGCTGCATTTTTTTGATGATTGAATTTGCCAATTTCATCATTTTACACTTCACCAAAACACAATTTATGGAACAGAATCCCTTTCATTTCATATGTTACCATTACATAAACCAAAAGGAGATTATACCATCTCAAACATCCTACTACTCTACTGCCCATCCCATAAACACCACCTCTAGTTCACTACTACTACTGCTACCAGTTTCCACCCAGAAATTTTTGACCAAACATGGGACATTAAACCATTTTCCAAATGGCAAACATCACCCATGACAAACAAAGGGCATCCAAGAGCTTTTTCTCTTCCCTTCTTCTCCTTAAGCTCTGCTTCCATCTGGTTTTTTTTTTTATCCACTGCTTCCATCTTGTTTAGCGTCCTAAGCAGTCCAAAAAAAATCTGGCAAAATCTTTGCATCCATCATTTGGGCTCTAGACAAAAAAAAAAATTCATTTGGACAACCCTTGAACCTTCGCCCTAGATTTGCATCAGTCCAAGAGGTACGAACATGTTTCAAGCCGCATTCAATGTACAGGTTGTCCTCCAAGGAAGAATTTGTTCGAGAAGAATATCTTAATATGAAGTGTTGTTCATTCAAAAGGAAAGATTTGCTTGAGCTTGAGATGTTGCTGGATGCAGGGGATGCCATGGTTGTGCTTCAATGAAAGGGTAAGAGATTTGGGAGAAATGGCGGTACTTCAATAGATTTGTGCTTCAAAAGAACCTCTAATCTCTCATAAATAAGGAGAGGAGGGATTTTGGCGCCTAAATTTACAACAGGGGATGATATTTCCCTCCAAATCCACGTGGGATCCTTCCAAACGTATTTGGGTATCCCTCTAAGTCCAGGTCAGCAGTTCTGTTTGATTTTTTGACGAAGGTTGACGGTAGGTGTTAAATTGATGAGTTTTTTGAAAGGTCAGGCGTGTATATAATATTTCTTTAAGGTCAGGTGTCTCTGTGTGATTTTCACGAAAGGTCAGGTGCTATTTTGAAATTTTCCCAATAGAAAATAATAAGTCGTCCATTGGCTGCTATGGTAGTTTTTTCCTTTCTTACCTACAAAAAATTGGCAAAAAAAAAAGACCGAAAATGGTTTGATTTGAGCAGTTTTTATTTGAACCGTTCAATAAAAAATTGTTCGGATGAAGCCCTTCCCCGTCAATTTTTTTTTTTTTTGCCGATTTCTCATAGGGAACCCTTAAAATCACGTTATTGACACATTGAGCGGCTCAGTTCATCGAAATTCAATCGGAAAAGGAGGGTTCCCATTTTAACTAAAATAAGAACCCCCTCATTTGAAACAAACTATGTGTGTATATATATATTGAGCCAACACAATATCTGAATATCTCCCCATATAATAACACAATAAATAGGATACAAATGGAAAGATTTCCAACGGTACAGGGATATCAAAAAATAAAAAATTATGGCCTCCCTCATACCTACTCAGCTGCTCTGCTTTGAAAACTTCTGTCCGAAAAAAGGGAAAAACAATGCTGCCTAACCAATGCGTAGGTCATGGAGCAGAAATCTAAACCCAGAAAAATGCTTAAAAGAACAGTTGAGGCAAGAGTGGCTTACTTCTCTGTTTGCTCTTCATCGGCAAAAGCCAAAACAAATATTTGACTGTAGTCATCTACAAAGTGAACCTCGAGGCCATCCTTCACATTAGGTGCAAGCTCATCGAAATCTCTTCTGTTGGCTGAAGGAAATATAATGGTCTTCACATCACTACGCCTCGCTGCTATCGTCTTCTCCTTAACCTGTTTTTGTGCACAATAAAAAGCATCTATCAGATATAACACGAGCCACAAAAAATTAAAATAGAAGACCATATCATGGCTATGTCGTTGACAAATAGCAAATGGAACCAGTTCGGGTTAGTACTAGAAATCAAATATTTGAAGCTCCATAAATTACGTTGTGTGATTCTAAAACCAAGCAGAAATGGAGCAATGAATCCATTTTGAAGAGAGTAGATATTAGTACACAACAAGGTTAGGCATAACCGTTAAATAATCTTAAGAAGTATTAGGATCATGAATTTCGGAAGGGTCTTACCAAGAGAGAGAGAACTGGTAGGAAAATCAAATGATTGCCAAATCTTTTTGCTCAATAACTAATTTCTTATCTAACACTCTATTTCATCCTATTCCTTCATCTACTCTTCTTTAGTTGGTTGATGTTAGTGAGTTTTGGTGATTTCAGTAGCTCTAGTTTAAATACAAGTTTTGGTTTCACTTATCTATGCACTTTTAAGTACTTTAAACAGATTATGGAGATGATATCTCAATTTTTTGTGAACCGTGGTTCAAAACCGAACCCGAACCATAACTAAATGGTTTGGATAGGTTTGGTTCTATCAATTTTATGGGTTGGTTTGATTTTCCAAATTCATAATCCATAGGTCGTGGTTTGGTGCTTGGTTTACTATAAACCCGGACCAATCCGGTCCATGCTCACCTCTATCTCCCATAACCCCTCCACAAATGAATCCCAACACAGCCTTAAGAAAACAACATCAAACAAGAAAGCATGACGACACTATAGTCCAACAAAATTGACCAATATCAATGAGAGTGAACATACGAACCAAAGATAGTTAATATGAAGGTTTAATTAGCTTACCCCGCCAATTGGAAGGATCTTCCCAGTTAGGGTTACTTCACCAGTCATCGCTAGGTCCTTCTTGACAGGCTTCTTCAGGGCAAGAGAAAGCAAGGATGTAATCATGGTGCAACCAGCACTAGGCCCGTCCTTAGGAGTGGCCCCTGCAGGGACATGGAGATGAAGCTTGGTATTGGCAAAGAAAGTGTTATCCGGATCTTTCTCCATCAATATCGCTCTCGCAACCGTGTGGGCAATCTGGGTACTCTCTTTCATTACATCTCCCAGTTGTCCGGTGACATGCAAAGCCCCTTTCCCTTCACTTTGCTCCACCAGAGTAGTTTCGATGTAAAGGGTAGAACCGCCCATAGCAGTCCAAGCAAGACCCATCACAACTCCAGCCGGTGTCTGGTCGTATATGCGTTCCGCATGGAAAACAGGTTTGCCAACAAAATCAGACAGGTTTGATGTGTCAACCAACACTTTCTCAACCACATTAGCAGCCTCATTTTCCCTTTTTTCATGAGTTTCTATATTGACCTGTCAACATGACAAACTGTGAGCAACATCGACATTTCAACGTGCCAAAAGCCGGGTTATGCTACATAAGAACTAAGATTAAACAAGCTCATATCTTATCTTTGTACCTTTCTTCATCAATGTGCAGTGTTTCAGCGAGTAAAACTAACTGGACATTACACTTGGGACTGTTTGGTTTACTTGTTCATTTGCCTATGCTTAGTGAATATGCTTGTTTGGTGGGGTCTGAATAGCTTAATTGCTTATTACTCCTAAAAGAATGCCCAACTCTCTTCCAAAGAAGAAAATAAGCAATTCTGCAGCCAAACTTCTTTGCTTATTCATGGTGTTGCTTATTGCATATCATAAGAAATGAGAAAACAACCAAATAAGCATGTGAACCAAACATGGCCCTATTGATTTCTCCCCAAGTCACAGATATGTTTCAGAGCAATTATAAAGCGCAAGCACAATGCTCCAAGTGCAAACACCCTTTCTTTTATTATTGCTAATTTCACCGCAAATTACCGAACTGTATACGAAATAACCTCTCAAACACTGGAACAAGTGGGTAGTTCTTCCAACAAAGTTCAAATAACATGCATCACCTCAGATGAACACGTACATGATTTACTTCTTCGTTTCTAAAAGAGAAACAAATAAAATCAAACTTCTTCAACCAATTAGGAAAAAGAAATAGAAATAGAAACCATGGTACTTCATGTATTAGAAATACGATTGATCCCTGGTACCTGCAAATCCGTATGCTGGTTAGCGACAAGTTGACTTTGATCAACTGTGAGATCTTTCTCCATTGGATCTATTTCAACTGTAGTGTCAGAAGCCATTTCATTACTGCTACAGTCCACTGAATCAGCCACAACCTGCGTCTCTCCTCCAACCACTGTCTCACCCAAGTCACTGACAGATTCTGTTTTTGCCTCATCAACTTCCACAACCTGGTCTCCAGCAGCTGGAGGTTCAGTATATGCTCCCTTTCGCACAAGTTGAAGAGCAATCTGCCAAGCAATCACAGAACATGCTGGTTCTAAGGAAAATGCCAAACCGAGCTCAGTTTTCATGTGAGCTCAAATTAATGAAGAACAATGACAACAACAATTATAGCTTTTTTATCTTGATCAAGAAGAAAAATCACAGACTAGACTACAGATATAAGATTCATGTGCATGTCAACTAGTCACAAAACACAAACACATACAACTATCAACGAAAGCTGCCTTCAATCACCAAAGTGGTTTGAATTCAATAATCGCAATAGGATTGGACAGTCTAACTCACCTTGCGGTAAATCTTCTCTATTTGCTTCTGAAGATTTCGAACACCTGCTTCACGGCAATAACTTTCTATCAAAGCAAGGAGAGCAGCATCAGTCACTTCAACCTGGAACATATTCATTTTCAAATCTCAATTATCCCTCTTATTAAAAGTAAAAAATATATATTTAAAGACAATTAATTAAACATAAAAAAAATGAGCAAGTCTGAAATTGAAAACCTATCTAGTTGTAATTTGCAGCATAGTAAGCCACCGAAAGAATTCAAATGCTAATCCCAATATCCCTTTCAAGATCATTACGGGATACACATGCTTCATTGTTGGTATGAATAACCAGATTAGAAATGAATAATACAGAAATACACTTAGAGGTTCTAGGTACTGCATATTCAGTCATCCAATCGAAAAAGCATTTGGCGAAGGTGAAGGTGAAAGTGAAACATAATTTCATGCAATTAAGTGCAAACTAACAAGTAGCAAATTTTGCACACGCACACATGCAGAATACCTGTTCAGGCTTAATTCCACAAGCTTCACGGGTAGTTTTCTCCAAATAATCTCTTGCAATGTGCATTTTCTCATCAGTGATATACCCAGCAATGGCCACGACCTCCATTCTATCCAACAGAGGGTTGGGTATCATTTCCACAACATTCGCAGTACAAACAAACAAAACCTGCAATGGAAAATTTAATCATAAGCCATAACTGTCAAAAATCACCCTCTTATAATGCCTCTAAAAAAGCTCATAATGAATCAGCAAAATAGAAATGAATGCCCCATCACTAGTTGCAATTCAAGATCCTTACTTCAGACAATGAAAGAGGGACACCTCCTTCGTTGAACTTGAAATAGCTAGTTCTTATTATGAGCGTGTTAAGAGTTCATGTAATAGGTAGGAAACCAATCCTCGTCTTTTTGACAAGGTATTAAATGATATTCCAATCAATAAATTGTAGTGGATAAAATCAAAATGGGTCCAATATACTTGAAGTCAACTTCTAGAACCATTTGCCAATAGCTTGAGTGGTTTATCTGTCATCCCAAAAAAGTACAGGGTTCGGGCTAAGTTGAGATATAAGCGGGTGGGAGCCCGTGCGGCTATGTGTCTACGTTTGTTTCTGTTCTTTCCTTTTCTTTCTTCGAATAAAAAATGCAATTCGAAGAAGGTTGTTACCCTTACATCTGGGTCAGGATTATTTAATGATACATAAACTAAGCATCCCACACAAACTTTGAAGTGATAGCATCTGAGACCACTTGAAAAACCAAAAACTTTCACTTGTAACTTGTAAGACAAAATTTCAGGAATGGAAACCTTTGATAACACCTACTCCAATGACTAACCTTCGATAAGTCTATAGGAACATCAAGATAGTGGTCTAGAAAGTTTGCATTTTGCTCCGGATCAAGGAGTTCCAACATAGCACTTGCTGGATCACCTGCATGTCCCCTTCCCAACTGCCATTGCAAAGTAGAACAGATAATAAGTCATTTTTAAGATCTACTCCAACTAATAATTACAGCTCCATAAATGGTCGGGAACAAATATTGTCCCCAGCAGAGGTTCTGTTTTGCTCTACACCCAAAGCCAATCCATCCTGAAGAATAAAGCAGTACTAGAATTGAGGCATTTAATTATTGAGGTATCAGTGATATAATATACCTTGTCAATCTCATCAATTAGGACAAGAGGGTTAGCTGTTCCCACATTTTTCAGGCATTGCACCATCTTTCCTGGCATTGCACCAATATATGTTCGACGATGCCCCTACATGTAGTTTCATAAGTTAGTAATACAACATGCTGTCGGCTAAATGAGAAAGTGTAATCGTGTGTTACTGGTAATCACAGTTTGGGATATGATCTACCTTGATTTCAGCAACATCGGACAATCCTCCAACTGAAAATCGGTAGAACTTACGGTTCAAAGCCCGTGCAATTGAACGACCAATGCTAGTTTTTCCAACTCCAGGTGGGCCAGAGAGACAGATAATTTTCCCTGTGATGTATTGGGGGGAAATATATTTTCACATGTCCAAAAAAGATTGGGGGAAACTATCACCAGTACCATCCCCAATTTTCCAAACCACAGAAAGGCAAACTAAGCAATTACAACCTCTGGATGAAACCATCAAATAGATCATGCGTGGGAAGGGAGGCAATTTTGTTCACCATCCTTAAACGAGGGTGAACATTACCCTCCTTATTGGTTGAAATGATGTGGATCCCACCACAAAGTGATGTCATGCTTACCAAAAAGTGTGGAGGGTGAACAAAACTCAACTCGTGGGAAGGGGGAAGGCAGAGCATAACACTGATACCAGATAGCAGGAATCCCAACTGCGTAGTTAAACTATACTAGTACAGAACATTAATTTGTTCAGTTTTTCTTCTTTTTTCCTTTTTTTTTTGTAGATTTGGTGAGCAAAATAGACCATCATACAAACCATGATGGTCAAACCTTCAAAAACCATTCAATTAGGAGATGCATATAACCAACCTTGTGAGGTCCCTCGGAGCTTTCCGACTGCTATAAATTCCAATATCCTTTCTTTGACATCAGTCAACCCATAATGGTCTTCATCGAGAATTTTTTGCGCTTGGAGAACATCAAAGTTCTCGTCGCTGCATTTAAATCAGAAGCCCAAAAGGTCATATTTGAGTTCAGTTTATAAGTTTCAAAATAACATATCCTAAAGCATTTATTCCCATAAACCCAAAGAAAGATGTGTTACAAAAAAACACTTTTAAAGAGAAAAATCAATGGAGAGGTCACCAGAGAAAGGTTAAACATAGACTTACAATGCGTCAAACTTTTAATTAAAAACCATATCAACTAGTACTGCCACTCGTAGCATTGGAATGGGAAGTGGTAGAGTTGGAAGAAGGATAAAGATACCCACTGTTCAAAACATGTGATCTATTATCAAAGCTGGACTGCAAATACACTAAGTTTCCACTATATATTTTGTCTACAACTTCTTGCCTTTAGCCAACTTGTTCCACTAAACTTGTCCATTTTGTTTAGTGCAACTTGTCTGCTTCTTTTAGTTTAGTGGACACGCCACAGTGTGTTTCCCTTATATTATCTGTCTACAAGTTTATGCCTTTAGCCAACTTGTTTCCACTAAACTTGTTAGTATAGTTTAGTGGAAACAACTTGTCTATATGTTAAGTTAAACAACTTGCCTACTCCTTTTAGTTTAGTGGAAACACCACCAAATATTCTGAGCTGGTGAAATCAAAGGAATGTAAATGGAATTTGGCAAGCAAGGCCAACTAGAGAGTTAGACTCAGCATGGACTTACGACAACCCTAAACTACTACTAAGCCTAAATATATGGGAACTGAATTATCTACTGTGTAGACAACTTCACATGGAAATTATTAAATCTACAACAGAACGAACATCGGTAATTTGGTAACATAAAAATATGGAACTTAGAAGACATAAATCAATCAAGAGTTGTAACATGTTCATTGTCCCAATACAGAAATATATTTCAAACAAAAAGAAGGGTCTCTCCAGTGTCACAGTTATTTAGGGTCTAACTATCACCTACCAAACAGGGCCGGAGGCAGTAAGGGAATTGTGAGGGCATGTGCACCCAAGACATCACAAGGATTACATTGGAACCCAAAAACAGACAATAAACAAATTAAAATCCTGAAGCCTTTATGCTGAGTGCAGCAAAAAAAATGTCCTAACTTCTAACGAACATAAGTAGGTAAATTCAAATGCAACAAGAAATACGAACCACCCCAAACTTGTCAATTAAAGCACAGCACACTTTAGCCAAATGGGTAAAGGTCCCCACAGAAAATCAGAAAGCGATTGGAAAGAAATTGAAGTACAAACCTGTAATTTCCCCAAGGCAATGCAGTCAACCAATCAAGATAATTACGTGTCACATTGAATTCGCTTGAACTGGCCTCCAACAGCTGAAGTTTTGTCAGTTCTTCTTCTATAACTTGCAATACATGAGGGGGGCATTTATCCTTATTTGGTTCAATTCTTTCCCTAAACTTTCCTGCAGCAGAGACACAATACCAATAATAGACAAACAATGTGGAAAATAGAGTCCACCATGCATGCATCTGTGTAGTGACTTTGCATGAAGGTAAATCATAACGTTATCAAATGATCTCAGTATAAAAGGGTGTACCCACTGGCCACTGCATGATAAATGAATTTGGCTCTCAGAGAGAGAGACAACTCTATTATTCGGTTCCTCTTTAGAGATTGTATCCAAGTAATCTCCACCCACTCATTTAATTTGACACCAAATCAAAGAATCTATTCAATTTTGCCAATAGCACTGCTGACTCACGGAAGTTGAAGGTGGATTGATGTGGCCTACATGTTCAGCAATGAATATGTTCTCAACTTGGGGACCGAAGCCTAAAAATTTTCAACAGAAGCATAAGGAGTTTCACTTTTCCTTGATATTGAATTCTGGCTAGATGCTCAAAGTCATCGTTCAGTAATCTCATCAAAGATTGCAAGCTTGATGTAGGGGAGAACTGAGGAAACATGATCCGCGAGTGACTGCGATTGGATTTTTAGTGGGTTTTGGAAATGGAAAGTTGATGCAATATACCAAAACGGACACCCGCTAGGAGAGGAATGGGATTAGGATCAATTTCTAAAAGGCAGAATGGCACGATTTCTGGAATTAGTTGCAGAAATTCTATGGACACCCGCTTGGAGTTTTTAGGTATAAATTCAACGGGCAAGGAAGTAAGATCGATTGATAGCTTCAGGTATGGGGAATGAAAATAATGCTATCTTGGGGCTGTAAATAGTATGTGAAATAATGACATCACGGAAAAGGTGGAAAAGAAGATGCTGTAACATAATGGAGTTCGTCAACCTTTACATCAAACCACTCTTAAATTACTTTGCAGAACATACCAAACCCAAATATTGCCAAATTATTTGAAGCACTAAACATTAAACAACTATGCTGCAACAAACTAGTAACAGCAAATCATAAAGATCTCAAAACAAATTTCAAACTGAAAATGGCTGGTGATGAATATACAGGCTTATAGTTGATGTAGGACAAAAATGGAGAATTTTTGTATTTTATTTTTATTGTTTTAGAATAAGATTTTGGCTAGGAATATTTTCGTTTACGTTAGAATTATTAACTTTCCGTATTCGGTTTTTTTGCTTTTATTAGGATTCTTGGTCTACAAGAATTAGGATTTTATTTTAATTAATTAGGAAATATCTTTTATTTAATGCCGCTTGTTTTGGCATAATTTATTATTTCTTTTACAGTAGGATTTCTAGGGTTAGAGTCTTATAAAAAGGGCTGTAACCTATTCAATTATTTAACTTTTAAACTTTTCATTAATAAAATCTCTGAGTTTATCTCTTTTTCTTGTGGATTCAAGAATTGCTCGTGGCTACGAGTACCTATCTCGTCCTGATTAGTACGCAACTAATCTCTTCGTGAATTCCGCCGCGTCAAGTGGTATCAAAGCAAGGTTTTACCTGGTTCGATGGCACCGAACAAAGTTGAAGACACACCCATTGACGTTTGTCGTGGTGAAGGATTTAACAGGACTCGCACCAAGGGATTTGCCCATGGTCAACCTGTTAAACGCAAAGTTGATAAGAACCGCATTGAGGGATTTGCCCACAACCAACCTATTAACCAAAACGTCTCCAGAGACTATTCTTATTATCATTACGATAGTAGGAATAAATTTGAAGGCAAGCTATTCAAAAACCATGATGATTATCAGTCGACGAAGCGACAACCAAATTTCAGGTATTATGATAGTTTGCCAAAATTTAGTGGTCTTGAATTTTTTGAAGATCCTTTGGATTGGATTCTAAACATCGAAGATTCCTTTGAGTATGCAAAAATTCCATCAGAACAAATGTGGAGGTATTTGTTAATGAAGCTTACGGGTCCAGCACTACGATGGTGGCTAGATCTGCAATATCTAAAAGACCGATTGGGTAAGCGTCGAATTTATGCATGGTACAGAATTAAAAAATGTATGATGGAGAAATTTTTACCAAGGAATTATAAGCAATTGTTGGAGGAAAAATATAGGCCAAAACAGTGTCATGCAGAACCAATTATTGTAGAAGCCGTGGGAGAGGTCAAAATTGAAGTTGAAGATCAAGACGAAATTAACGTTGATGCTTGTGCAAGAGGATACTGAAATTGTTTCCAATGTGGTTGCGGAGGAACAAAAGAATATTCCATTGAAGGTGGTTGATATTAATATTAGTGTCAATGAGGAGATTTTGGTTAGCGACATTGGCGCTCCAGTTGAACTTCACAACATCAAGATGAATGGTTGTTATAAAGAGGCCCTTAAAGTTGCTTCAGTTGATAGGGTAGAGGACGACATAGATAAACCGAAGGAAGGAAAAAGCGTTGAGTTCACTGTGAATACTACGAGTACGGTGGACGAACACTCCTTGGAGCCCATTCCATTACCAAAAATTGGAGTATATGTGCCACAAGAAAAGAACACTTTTATGGCTGGTAGTAATTTTCTAGACATAAAGGTTGCTAATAATACGGTTAAAGATGAAGTGGTAGAATTGCACCATGCAACACCAATTGTGAAGAAACTATTTCCAACTGCCCTTAATAGTACGGGGCCAATTCTTGAGGGGTCAAGCAATTTTGAGATGGAACAAAAACAAGAGAATTACTTGCAACATCAACTTAAGGTTCACTTTGTTGATTTTCTTGGGGTGGAACGGTTTGAATTAATTGTCAATGCCCGTTTAGTAAATTATATCAATGAGTTGAAGCATGAGGAGAAAAGATCATTGCATGAAATTTTTTCTTTGAATGATTTTTGGAAGACGAGCGAGAGGTTGAAATATTCCAAATATTTATTTCTTTGGAATGGAAGGTGGCAAGTTTCTAATGAGAACTCGAGGGCGAGTTCTTTTGAAGAAAAGGAGATTGATGTAGGACAAAAATGGAGAATTTTTGTATTTTATTTTTATTGTTTTAGAATAAGATTTTGGCTAGGAATATTTTCGTTTACGTTAGAATTATTAACTTTCCGTATTCGGTTTTTTTGCTTTTATTAGGATTCTTGGTCTACAAGAATTAGGATTTTATTTTAATTAATTAGGAAATATCTTTTATTTAATGCCGCTTGTTTTGGCATGATTTATTATTTCTTTTACAGTAGGATTTCTAGGGTTAGAGTCTTATAAAAAGGGCTGTAACCTATTCAATTATTTAACTTTTAAACTTTTCATTAATAAAATCTCTGAGTTTATCTCTTTTTCTTGTGGATTCAAGAACTGCTCGTGGCTACGAGTACCTATCTCGTCCTGATTAGTACGCAACTAATCTCTTCGTGAATTCCGCCGCGTCAATAGTGGTGGGTAAAAGGGATACAGAGCTGTCAGTAACAAGTTCGCAGGCCTTCAGGCAATGGTCTAACTGGCGATGGGAGACTAGGTGCAGATAAGAAAATATAGGTGTGAATTGAGGATGACGTAAGCCTAGGGAATTGTGGGAGGTGTGCCGATCTTTAGTGGGTGTAAAGAGTAAAATTGTGGATGTATTTAGGACCCTACAACTTATGCCCAGCCAAACTAAAAATACCAAACTATCCTTGAGTCCTCTAATCTAATAGAGCATACACAAATAAGTTCGCCAACATTATAACTCGAGGAATACATGAAATGAGGACCACCCAAAGCATGTGCTGTGTGAAAGTCAAGATCTGGCACTCTTCTTCTGCCATGCACATTGTTGAATATATAAACGGAAGAGTTATCTCTCTCTAACAGCTTAAGCTTGTTGTGAGGTGGTGGTAAACAATCTAATATCATATTAGAGCAGGTAATAAATCCTGTGTTCGAACCTCACAGCCCATCTACTGACTAAAATGTTTACACGTGTTTAGCCCATTTATGGAGGAGAGCCAAGGACGTGGGAGGGCTTGTTGAAGATATAACTAGTAAAATTATCTCCCTCTCTCTAACAGCTTAAGCTTCTAGATGACTAGATCTAGATGAGTTGGTGGTTAACAATCTAAAACACGTCATCATGTAGAATGGCCGACTTTAGACTTTAGAGTGCAAGAGTCCAACTTACAAAAAAACTTGCAAGAACATAATGCATGAGGGAAAATCCAGCCATGTGATCTACTAATTGTTTTATATTACAAAAATATATCTAAGGCGAAGGACCGTGGATTCGAAAAAACAACACTATCAAACTTTATTAGCCGCATGACATCCTATTTCCACAAGCGCAAATTTCCAACTCTACCAAGAGAGGAGAAAATTTCCAATGATCATCTAGTTATGATGTGGAGTAAATAGATAAGAACTAACCAGAAAGTGCTGTTTTATCATCAGCCTCCAACCCAAGTTCCTGCATCAAGGCAAAAAGTAATAATTTTGATTAAATTAAGTCCACAAAAATATCAAAATACTAAAAATATCCAGCTTAGCGACTCAAAAACACCATGTGAACATTTCAATAAGCATAAATATGGAAACCCCTACCGAGACACAACAGAAAAAATAAACCTGAACTAAGCATGATGCATAAATACTTATAACATAGAATGAAAAAGGTTCACACACCTTCTTTATGGCCTTAAGCTGCTCGTTCAACAAGTATCGGCGCTGCTCCCCGCTTATTTTTTCTTCAATTGCTTTTGCAATTGATTCCTAATAATTGCCAAAAAAATATATGAAACAAACCGCAATCAACTACCACGAACGTCTTTGACGTTAAAAAACTAGCAGGGCATACCTGAATCTTACTAATCTCCATTTCTTTCTTCACTAGTTCCAGAGTAAGTTTTAACCGCTTATAGACCTGATATTGCAAATATTTCAGAACTAGAGACAGTATATCAACAGATGCAACAGAATATTTTCACATGAAGGGTAACCCATTTTTTATACAACATGTCAAGATTGCCTTCGAAATACATCTTCCATCTCTTTAGGCTCCTGTGGAGTATAGAACATGAAGCATGAAGACATTTAAATTACATCCAAATCGTTGTTTCTAACTTGCATGTTAGGGCTTCAAGTCCACCAACCTGATACACTTCGGTTTTGGTAATGGTTTTCCATCCATGTAGTGTACTCCTATCTTGTCTTATTGAAAATCGATGTCTAGTATCCATGCCTCCTAAATTAGCTCTGTTATTTAGATTAACTCCATGGCCTCTGTTATCTTCTACCTAAGCATCAAATCCAAAACCGAGGCCCTACAGTTAATTCTGTAATCACTTTCCGGAGAGAAAACAGATTGTTCTCCAAATAAAGACCCCGTCACCTCAACCGACATAAGTTATTGAACCCCCAGCTCCTCTTAACCACCAAGTTCTCCTTGTTCCTTCATCGCAAACGCAACCCAACAGTCCACTCCTTCCAAACTCACAGAATACTTTATCATCCAAGTGAAATTGTAGTTCATTGAACAAAATTAAAGTCACAGATGATGCTTACATCTAGCTCTTCAAGCACTTGCTGGCATTGGAATTTGTTTGCACCAGATATTGCCGCTCCAAAATCTGCTAACTTTGAATAATTGAAATCACCCATATGCTGCAAATATTGGGTAGAGGAAAAGGCCAAATTTAATTCCTTTGTCAGTAAAAACAATTAATCAAATCAATCATAGTCCTTGATGATCAAAACAAATCTATTCGAAGGAACATGCGTACAAAGGACTCTAAGGAAAACAGTTGATCATTTTAAAAGCTATGACAAACGCCTGAAGCACCTTCCAACATGCCAAGCAACTCAAGGCCTGAAACTCGGGACAATCTCAAATTAAGTACCTGTATAATTGCACTGAGGTTGGACATCGAACCAACATAAGGGAAAAGAAGTATCACTCAGGAGTATTGACAAATAGAACTAATTCAATTTTAGCACACATGAAAGCATAAGGATATAACACAAGCAAAATTTAGCATACTGTAAAACTCTCCAGTCTCAAACTACAAATCCCTCCGGTCTCAAACTTATCCAGTTAATTTTGTAGAACACAAAACAATCACAAATGAAACAATGCCCAACAGTTAGTTCATAGAATTACAGAGTTCAGCTCACAGGGTAACAATCACATATGTTACCCATATTATTGGCTCTTTGACCAATAAAATTTGCTAGTTAAAACGAAAACAATTAAATTTTTGCAATGGTCTTCAGACCCATTTCAACCCTCACAATTTATGTATGAAATTACACTTCTACCCATGTCGGTGTTTATATTTCTTTTCCTTCGTAACAACACCTTGCTCAAAAGTACAATAGCCCCTTCTTAATTCTGCACCATTTTTTTAATGTTCAACTTGAAGCAATTCAGAATCAAAAAATACACAAACACAACAGACATGTTGAGCACAATGAACTGAGTAGAGAAATTTGATAATAAACTATTGAAAAAATACAGAAAAACAACTTTAAAAATTGGCAATTGAGATTATGGAATAAAAAGCTCCATACACAAAAGCAGTTCCAAGAAAGCAAACTTTTCAAGAAGAGAGAAACTTATTCAAAGCTATCACATACTCCCTCTATTCCAAATTGCTGGTCCTTTATGGGAATTCCAACCTTTTAAGGAGACATGCAATAAATGCATTCACACTTAAAAAGTTAAAAAGATACATTGATTTCCAACAATGCCCTTATATTTCAACTTTTGAATGAAATCATTGTTGTTGGCAAAGGGACAATTTTGGAAGATTGAATACATTTTGTTGACTTTTCAAAGAGGACCAACAATTTGGAACATCCCAAAATAGTATAAGGGACGAGCAATTTGGAACGAGTTAACAGATAGCCAGTCAATGCCCTAATAACCTACCTCAAACCTACAGCCGTATCCCTCTCTATGGCCTATTTTTGAGTGCCCCTTCCTATCTGCCCCACCAATGAAAAGCACCAACTCCCCACTTTACCCTCTCCCTGGCCACCCAAGACCACAACCACATCCCTCCCCCCTTCCCTCCTCCATACCCCTAAGACCACAGGCACCTTAGAACACAACACATCCCTCCCCCATCTGTCCTCCCCCAAACCCCCAAGACTACCACCGCCTCCCTCTCACTTCCATGACAGTGGCACCAGTGATTGGTGTATTGCCAGTAAAACCAGTGTGGTGGCAGCAGCAGGACTCCAGTGGAAAAGAGAAATGGGGGAAGAGAGAAAGGAAAACTATACAGAGATGACAGAATATTGGGAACAAAAAAAAGGTGGGTTTTAAGTTTTGTGGTCATGGGAATTGTTCCTTGACTGGCCGTAGCCCATAAGCCCCTAACTATTTGGTTCAAGGGTCATCCATAAGTAAGTTGAAACTCTTTCAAGATTCGTGAACGGGACAGCTTCACTTTTGCATTTTTCCTTTCTGTTCTGTTCATTCCATTTCTTTGGGGTGTGGGAAGGGGAGAGCGAGAAAAGCTAAGCAGCACCCGAAATTTCGGAGGAAGGGCCAAACCTGAGTGTAAGTTTGAACATGATCTCTCCAGAGGGAACTCGTCTTCAAAACATCCCTGAGGGTTGATATAACCTCAAACGATGTGGCCTTTACAACATCATCATCCTTATCATATGGTTTATCCTACAAAATAGAGAACAACCTAATAAGAAAAAGGTATTGCGGAAGAATCTAGAATTTCAAGGTAGCTTTAATTCTAGAATACAGCCAGTAATCCGAAAGTAGGGAAAATCTGAAAAACAGGCCATGCCTTGAGATGATCAACTCTGACTGTAAGCGGATCCTCACTGACCTGCACAGAGGACAATTAATTCAGTCTAAAACTTATTTTCTTGTGGATACTGAATTTAGGGAACTTTGCCTCAAGGTTTATGTGCATCTAGCAAATTTAGACAACTACAGACTGGATACTTGGACCGTTGGACGCATAAGATGCATAGCCAAAGACACAAGGAGTGTGATGGATAATATGAATAAGCAGGGCATCGAGCAGAACTCACCAACTCCGTTATTCGCAGTCTTCTATGACCAACAAGGACTACCTGGTCTCCTTGGATACTTGTTATCTGGCATCACATATTAGCATAAAACAAAATTAATCAAGGATCCGAAATTGCCTCAATAATGAATTTTAAAGAGAAATAGTACACAGGAAAGTGGAACTGCTAAAACCTAAACAAGTTACCTGGGCCAGTGTACCAACTTTGTTAAGGCGGTTAAACAACTCTTTTCCTTTGAGCTCATTTATGTTTTTTTCTGTATCTGAACCAGAGGTCACACTAGGATCAGTCCCCGGCTCATCCTTAAGAAGGAAAGCTCCAGCATATGGGGCTTGCCGTTTTCGACTTTCCTGTAAAGCTGCTAGTAATTTAGGATCCTGCAAGAGAATAATTACAAGGGCAAAAAGAATCCATAAGACCCAAGTTATTTCAATACAAACCTCAAATAAAATGAGTAATAGAAAAAGGGGCTGCTAGCATTGCTTTCCTTATAATTACTCATTTCAATGGAACAACTAATAGTCTAATAGTACGTGAGGCTAACCTAAATTAATTGCAGCAATCACCAGCGCAATAACTAAGAAAAGCCTTCATCAGTTAAGCTTTCTTTTGGCAATAGGTTAGCGAGGGAAGGGTCCCCAAGGGTAGAACCCTAGACAAAGGCCTTCTAAAATATTGGGCTAAATGCACTACTCAGATTAACCAATTGACGTCCATTAGAATATAGTTATTAGGAATTCCAAGTAGTCTAATTGCATTGATCACTTTCAGAAAACAAATGTCTAAAAGGCGCAAACTATTCTAAGAAGGCACCGTGTGTGTCAGAGACGATTAGTAGTTGTACATGCCCCAACATGTGTCGCACCGGCATGTCCTATGATTTTTTAAGCCAGACACACCCCCTCACTTCGGGAACTTTGTAAAATATATTGTAAGTTGAAGAAAAATAACTTAAAATCAATATTCATGAACAATAAACAATCTAGGATCATATAGATTTATCCTTGATCCCATCTTAGAACTTCGATCTGTAAGAGACAACACGAAACCTTAAAAGGCGAAAATGTTTCCTAAAAGGCGAAAAAGTTCCCAGACACGCGTCGCACACTTGAAAATGTTTCCTAAAAGGAGAAAAAGTTCCCTCTTTACCTATTGAAAACAATGTTGTGAGTAAATGATTCCTTCTCTTTCAAACTTTTAAAATGAAAACAATGTACTTTCATACCTATTGATCCCCTCTCATTTGAATTTTTAATGTTGAGATTCTGGAGTTCAACATCCAATTTCTTTACTAGATATCTCTGGAATAGATAGCAGGTCTTGTTGTTCGCAGTTCACCTTCTTTTCTAGAAGGTGAAACTGATTGGGGCAAATGATTCCTAGTTTCCTACTCCTCTCAGTAGATGAAATATGTAGGTAATTGTAATGCAAAAAATCAAGTTCTTATTATTTGCGTTTTCGCCCAAACGAAAAAGAGTATTTTGAATGTGGTTACACTAATCACAAACAATGTACTTGACCTTAAATGGATAGATTTTATTCCGCATTGGTTACCTTGTCCATGTTGTGACGTGGTGTGATATATGTTACAATTACAGTATCAGTATTTCCCGTTTCTCCGATGTTGTGTCCCAAGTTTTTTTGTAAATGCTTTCGGGACATGTCCATAGAGCGGGCAATCTGTGTCCCTTTTCTGTACCATTGCTTCTTTGGTAAAGACAAAACACACGAGGCAATGTATGACAACACACCATGTAAACTTTTAGTTTTGTGACCCAATCAAATTAGCCTGGACCCGTGTATCGGAGCATGTACTTGTTTTGACCTATCCCCAGACTCAGGCCCGGGTGTCAATTTTCGCACTTACAATTCCATGAAGATCATTGGACTTCCCTTTTCTACAACCAGTCTGGGCCGTTCAGGTAACATTTAAATCAAATGTACTCCCAAAAAAAAAAAAAAAAATTCCATACTCATAAACTAGAGACAAGCAGCCAACCTTCACATACATTGGCATGTAGAATCCAGGAAATAGCGGTCTGTGAGCCAAAGGCAATGCTAAAACCTGCATTGGGGAACAAGAAAAGCACGTTGCACAAAAAATAATCAAGGACAAGTATTGTCAAAGACGGACAATCAAACAATGCTGTAATAGAGCAACCGTTACCCCACATTCCCCACCACTCAAATGATTGAAACAAAATATGTTCCATGTATCACGATTGTTTTTATTGCTATTGTACTATTCCTAAATAGGCTCTGAAATTGCACAAACCGATATGCAATAAGGAATTGTAAACAAGTAAACGACTAAGAATGATTCATAGGACGAAAAGATACGTGGGAAAAAGGAGAAATCAACTACCAAGAGGGCAATAGGTGTGCACAGACCACAATTCAAGTTCGTTTAAACGGGTTGAACGGGAATCCCTTTGAGGCTACACCGTATTAAAATATATCAGATCGCTGTACTCTGCACATTTTTTGTCTATGGTACCGGTAGAATACATCCTCCAAAACAGTGTAAAGCACCCATAAACTGACATATCCCCATCAAAGTCACAAACTTATCTTCTTAAAAGCCAGCACTCACCACTCTAAGATAGGACCTTAAATATGGTTTTAAAAAGACAACTAGCTTCTGCGGAAGATGATAGAGCACACCTCTGCATCTCTTCTACATCGTGTAAAGCTTGAATACGTTGTGGTGTGGCAATTGAATAGGATATATTCCGTTAGAACTGCTTGAACTGTTATTAGACCAGTGGAGAAAATTCAGTGACATCCTATTGTTTGGTGAAAGGTAATGTTTATTCCTTGGCTTTGTCATTTGAGGAAATTGGAAACTAGAGAGAGATTACTAAAGTGGGGAATGACTGTTGAACATGATTGTGTATCCTGTAATCAAGCAAAGGAGTCTACTTTACGGCTTTCAAATTTGACCACTAACAAAGCTTTCACTCCTGTATTATGCTTGAAATCACACATTGCCCATCAGAGCACTTCATCAGATGAATTTTTTTTACTCAAATTTTCACCCAAGTTTACAACCTTGCACTCATATCGAGCAAAAAAATGGGTAAAGAGATGAAGATGGTCTAACTATGAATATCACACTACCTCTAATTCCACTGATTTCAAGCAACTTTGAGTAAACCCGCCATAGAAATATGAGGAAAATGCCAAGCACAGCCATCAGGGCGATGGATAATATGTACAAGGTGTTTCGATATTCGAAGAAAGTGCATTGATATCCGTGAAGGCGTATTGATATTTGTAATGTGTGTATTGAAATCCAAACTTGTTAATATCTAACGCCTTGTGGTTGGTGGTTATCAAGACCAAATAAATACCCCTCCCTTCCAAAAAGCTTGCACTTGAGTGAAGAAAAATTCAATCTTTTATTGATAAATTAAAATAACTCATTG
Organism: Rhododendron kiyosumense; assembly: GCA_019656275.1. NCBI lineage: Eukaryota > Viridiplantae > Streptophyta > Magnoliopsida > Ericales > Ericaceae > Rhododendron > Rhododendron kiyosumense. The sequence goes on along the minus strand of BPLS01000169.1, from coordinate 409,094 downwards.
ATATCTAGTAATTACAGGCAAAAAAATTACATTTTACTTAACAAAAATGCAATATTTTTAAGTTCTCATTTTTGCAAACCAGACAATCTTTTGGGAACAGAAGTAATGCTTAACACTAAGATGTTCTTTCCCACTTTCTTACGGTTCTCCACAACCTAAGGGATTACAAGAAACTCAAAATCCACAAATCTAACCGTGAGACAATCCTCGGGCCTGAACACGGTCGGAACGATGGCGGAAGACGGCTTCGAATCTGCCTCCTCCCCCTCTACTTCCACCTTCTTGACCTCAGCCCCAGCCCCGGCCGGGTCCGACCCATCCGTCGAATCCGAACAGAAAAACAACCTCTGGCACAAGCTAGGGCTTTTCCTTCCCCTGAGCGACCCCGAGACTCCGCCCAACGGTGCGCTCGACGGAGTCCCGTGGCGGCGGAGATGGGATGGCAGAGCGGAAGGCGCGGACTGAAACCGACCCCGTAGGCACGAGGACGATAAGGCCTTCAACATGGGGGGCTGCGGATTGAATCTGCAGAAGTTAGGGTTTTTTGGATGGGTGGGGTTTGGGGTTAGGGTTTTTGGGTAGTTAAGAGGAGAGTGAGGGCGCCATTGATGCTGAGGCTGGAGAGGGAGAAATGAAATTTTTGACAAAGCAAAGCCCTCCATAAACCCTTGTCTTCGGGGGGTGGGTTGTCGATGCCATGGTGTGTTCCCCACGCTGTACCTTTATTTTTGGTGAATTTACGGTTATGTCCTAGGTAGGGATTTTAAGGCGGTGGCGAAAGCCGGATTTTTATTCGACCGTTCGGGGTCGTTCTGGAATTGGGGACGAACTTTAGCTGGAGTTCGACTAGTCGAATGTTTTGAGAAGCTCGGCTTCAGCCAAAATGGAGATGATGTGACGAGTTGAATTCTAAACACTTCTCCATACTCCGTCTTTATGTACTTCTTTCATACTTCTCTTTTAGTGGCTTTCACCCCCAAGCCATTGTCGAAAATCGAAACAGTTCATCTCGTAGAATTTATAACAAATTAGATTCATCGGACATTTATTAATTTGTAAACGTAAACAAATTGTATTTGGTTTCACAAAACAAAAAAGCTACGTGACTATAAACTTAAGTTGTTCAATGTTTAAAACAAAATGTGATTTGTTTCCATGATTATAAATATTCAGTGAGTTATCGGATTTTTTTTCTGAGTATAGCTAATTGCGAGTTCTACATGATAGGTCTGAATTGGCTCCTCAATAGGAATTGACTGAACTGACCTTCCCTGCTCGAGAAAGCACCTGATCTGCTCGGCGGCTCTGCGCTCCGCAAAATACCAATTCCATCCTACTCTGTTGGGCAGCTCGTGCTCCCCAGGCGGTGGGCATGGGTCTCGTCCCACCGAAGTTAGATATATAATAAGAACGAATTCACATATAATCTGGTACAAACGGTTTTACCTCTCCGGAGTTATAAATTTAACTACTTGATATCATCTTCAAAAGGTTAAGAGATGAACACTTTCCACTCCCTCCGGGGAATTCATATTCGAATGTTAACGGCTCCAAGTGGTTAAGAGACTCCTATGAGATATCTAACCCCGTCAGAGCCGGCTCTGAGATTTTGAAGGCCTATGACGATCTTCGAAAGTGGGACCCTTAATAATTGTAAAGAAAATCAAATAAAAAGTTGATCACACTGAATAATTTTGATTCGGATATAGTATTTATTTGCAATGAAAAGTACCGGAGTAATAGCGTTTAAGGGGGAAAAAAGATGCATCCATACACCCACCATATTGAATAATTTTGAAGGCTCCCAGAGATTTTTGGCAATCCCGTGACCCTTTACTCCTCGTTTTTTTTTTCCTTTTATTTTTTCTTGCATTCCGTATTCCATTTTTCTGGGCCACTAGAACTTAAGTATAAAATGTTTTATTGGGTTTAAAATTGAACCCTAAAACAACATATATATACTAGGTTCTAAAAATAAGTGGGAGCCCCATTTTTTGACATTTTTGAGGGGTTGGGCCTTAGCCCAGAGCCAGCGCCTGGCAGTGAACCCCGCCTTTCTCGGCAAAGCTTAACTGGCTTTTCAAATCACACGCCTATAAATAAGTCTCCTCATCCAAGAGAAGGAAAGAGACGGGTACACATTCCAAACACTTCCACTTCTGCTTTACTTTCTCCTTTTATCTAACGAAATACTGACTTAGGCATCAGAATTGTTTTGGTCAACATCTGTCAAGCAATTTGTTTTGCAGATTGTTGGTCGAGCAAGACGAAAAATGACTCATCACTACGAGATAATTAGTTTCTATTCTGGGTGTCAACTCAGGAGTAAGAGGCACCAGAAGGAGAGTATGGAGAGATGGAGTATAGAGAGGAATTAATCTCCTAAGTCACAACTTACACAAGCATGAACCAAAACATAAAAATGTCTTTCAACGTATGAAATTTTTAAATGAGATAGTTGACAGCGAGAGGGAATAGTGAAGATTGCAAGCAACAGCGAAAAGTTATTACATTACAGAGAATCGAATACTTTGGAAAATAAAATAAGTTCAACCAGAATCAAATATAATCATCAAGATTCATCTCTCAAATGATCTAGTCCTAGTGCATCCTCAAGCACAAAATGTCTAACAGAAGGAGGTGGCTCCTCACGCTCCACAAACTCTTCCAATTGTTTTGCTCCCATCCTTGCCAAATGATCCGCACTTTTGTTTGCTTGCCGATAAATGTGCCAAATCGTAGAGCCCATTCGGTTGAGCTAAAGAATCTTGAATCATCAATTAGGGCTCGATACGTTTTGTTGCATTTGAACCCTCCTTGATTAGGTTCATCCATCCATCAAATCGGCTTCAATTATAACATTCATCATGCCTTTTTCAAATACAAGGGTGTTGCCCTATAAGACTGTAGTGCATTGTTGCGCTACAGCATCCCCCAATCCTTCTGTAAATGCCCCAAAGTTTAGTTTTCAAGACCAGATATGCTTGTGCGTCTCCCATTAGTTGCATAGCACTTATTCTTCGGATCAATTCCTAAATAACCTGCCGAAGATAGCTTTGTGGTTGTTCAAAATGGATGACTTTCTTATACACCTTATATGCCTAATCGGTGGATATTAGGATTTGTTTTTTTTGAGTTTAAAAGAAGGGGAAATTAGCCAGAAACACGATAACATAATTTCCATTTAACAGAAGGACGCCAGCAAAATAATTTTTAGTGGAAGTTCTTCAACTTTATGAGTTTTTGAGTTATAAAACCAAAACATGTTTTCACAAACAAAACTACCCTAGGGTAAGATAAGATACCCTAGGGTTTAGGCACTTTTATAGGGTTTTAGAGTGCACTTTCATATTATAGGGTTTTAGTAGTATAGACACTTTCATAGAATTTAGGATTGTAGGCACATTCATAGGGTACCTTAGGGTTTTAGGCACTTTCAGTTCTTAGTGAACTTTCATTAGTTTTGCAGAAAATGGTATTTTAGTAATCATGCAGCACACTTGTCTTTATGTTTGATTGTAAAAGCCGCATGTCCTTGAGCTCAAAAAATATAAATACGATGGATTTTTGGCCAAGTCTCCCTTTCTTCACTAGTTTCAAATTGCATTAAATCTTGTTTTGGAGTTAATTATTAATTTATATAATATGTACTTCTGCATAAATTTGTGGCCAGTAAAATTATTGTTAATTTTTATCATTTTTTTTGGGTTCCATGAGAGGGGATTGGTCGTAGGTGTATGAATGGATTAGGCCTCATTTGATAACAGTGATAGATAGGTTTTATTCATAAGGAGATGAGATTAGGTTTGAGATTGGTAATGAGATGAGATTGATAATGAGATGGGATTGGTAACTTGCTTATTCGTTTAGGATGAGATTAGATGATAGAATTATTAATATTATGTTTGTTTCGCATGTGATAGGATTGGATTGGATTAATAGTATAAATGAGGGTATTGGACTGTGAAAGAGGGGATTGGATTACCAATACCATCTCTATGAGGGTATTAGTAATACCCCCTATAGTCTGGCTTATTCATCTCATGGACTAGCAATCCAAAGGTCTTTTTGGTTACCAAAAAGCCGCTTAAGAGTCCCTTGAAACTATTAATCCAATCCCAAGTGCTAACAATTTTATCAATGTAACAATCCGTATTATTTTTATTAATTAATGTTATTATTAATAGCATTAATAGAAATTATTTTCTGAATACTTTAAAAAAATACAATTATGCATGCATGCAATATATACTTACATGCATTTTATTTTTTTTCCTTACACACTTGCATGCATGCATACACCACTTCACCTCCCTCACCTCACTCTCCTGCAGTCTCTCTCCCTCCCACAGCTCCTTCTCTCTCCAGCCATTACTCTTTCCATTCATTTTCTTCCAAGAAAAATCAAATACATTCCCCATTGCCCAAAACCAAAAATTCCTTCATTACCAAGCCTAATCCGAATTCAGAACCTCACTATCCCCTTAATACTTCCTCCCTGAACATAAATTCGTTCTTATCTTGACCATTTCAAAGCCCAAGAGATCAAACTTTCATTAATGCAATCTTATCACTCTCTTCAAAATTCTCCTATAAATATCCCACCACTTTGACCCACAAGCATGCCACCATCTCCCCACACACCACTGAATGAATAGAAGAGAAAATCGCAATAATTCGAGCTCCAATCAATGGAGTTTTAGAAAGAGAAAGAAAGAGAGAGAAAAGTGGGTTTGTGTTCCAAAACCAACGAAAGCCCAAATTGACCGTTCCAAACACTTTCCACAACTCCTAGCATCGCCAAACAACACTCAATTCAATCCCAAGGTTCCCCGCCCATCAAAACCGAAGTCTTCTTCCTCAAAGATCAAGGTTTGATTTTTGAACCAATTTGATTCAAACCAAGGTATTATAATCATATCCAACCTCATCTCTAAGTATATTTATGTATTTTTAGGCCTAACGCATAGCCCAAATGGACCCATGCATCGAAACCGAGCCAAAACAACAAAAAAATCGAAAACTGCCGTAGAGTTTACATCCGCAATTTTCGGGCCACAAGAACCAGTGCTTAGTTCGCGGTGAACTGTTTCACCGCAAGGTTGACCAAGTTAAACCTTGCGGTCAGGACTCCCAAACACAAACTCCCTTCGGTTTTTATAAAAAAACGTTCGAAACCATTTTGCGACCTTCCGAACAACGTTTTTGACGTCCGGACTATTTTTCTTAGACTCCTCACACCTCAAAGATCATATCTTGTTAAGATCTTAATATTTTTTTATTAATTACCTATTTATGAATTATTTATTAGTTATCTTTCAAGATTTTGCAAACGAAAAATATTTGCGACCTATTATACCATGTCATTAACGGCCGATTAAATTTTTTTTTTTGACTCTTTACATTCCTAAGATGAAACTTTGTTAACCTCAACCTATTTTATTTATTAGATTAATTATTATCTATTTATTTTACTTTTGGCACAATATCTTTATTTAAAATAATTCTGCAACCCTCCGAACCCAACTTTTGACACTCGAACATGTTGCATAGGACCTTTAGGTCTCTTACTAAAGGTCAGGATAATTATTCTAATATTTTTACCTAATTAAAGTATTTAATTAGTTTTTAATTAAACTAATGTCTTAGAATTAATTAATAAGAGCCTATAATTTTTTTTAAAAATTTCTAAAAAAAGTTCTTACTTTATTATTGACATCATAGCCATACAAGACTAAGGACAACGACCCATTCATAAAGAGTTGTGTGATTGCATTATTTGTTATTTATTTTAATTATTATTTGATTAATTGTATATTGCACCGATACTTGATTTGAATGATAGATTGGACCCTAGAGAATAGAATTCACCTAGACGATGCTAGGTAATGGATAATTTGGAAAGTTTTATGATGTTAGAGATGGCCTGCAGGCAGGATTTTGAGATGTGATGAGTTGGATGTGATGATTTGAAACTGACAAAGTAAGTACAGTGATGAATTGATACTGGCGGGAGTCCAGTGATGATTAAGATAGGCGAACCCTAGTCGTGTAATGGCATAATAAGCTTTCCCTTTGTTTGTAGTTATTGGGATGCACGCTCGGTATATAACTTAGGTGTATTTGCGACAGCAAAAGGAAGTGATCTCATGGGACAGTGCATGACTAGCGGTTGGGGAGGAAAGATCTCGCGGATGAGATCCTAGACCACTCGTTAGGTTATTAGATAGTAATAAACCGGTTTATGTGGAAAATCTCTGTTTTTACTTCTTTGCATCATTATTATCCTGTTACTTGCTAGCTGTAAAATAAGAGGGGTAGTTCGGTTGGATTATACTACGGGGTGAACTCTATCACTCAGGTACGGATTGCCTGACATCTGTGCCAGATTTTGCAGAAAATCAAGAAGAGACACAGAATCCCAAAGGCGAGCAATTTTAATATACAGAGGAGAATCCAGAGGTGGGAGCCGAGCCAGAATATGCTTGGGATCCATATCAAGCTTAGGAGTTGGCTTTGTATTTTGTCTATTTCTTTATCGCAAAAACTATTTTTAGTATTTCCATAGTGGTTTGTAATAAATAAATCTTCATGTTGAATTATCTATTTTGGATTTGAACTTTAATATAATAAATTTTTTGGAAACTAATATTTAATCCCTCCGATTTTATTTCCGAAAATCAGGGCATAACAATCAAACGGGAATAAGAAACTTTTGCCTTGTTCTTAGGTTTCATAGTATTAAGGATAGTCCTACAAGTAGACTAGTGCAATTAAAGGGAGAGATATTTTGAGGGCCATAATTGATTTTACGTGATCAGGTGAATAGGGTGGGTGCAAATGATGCTCCCTAAAACCGGGGTGGTGGTAGCCATTCCCTTACTTAGGGTAGGTTTGGATTAAGAAATCAGGTGACTAATTTTTTTGTCTTTATTATTATTTTTTTTTGCATTTATTTGTTTTGCGTTAAATTTTTGTGACTTATTGATTCATCTTGTCAAGAGGAATCGAAAAAGTAAAAAAGTATGATCAAAACTCATATTTTTTTGAATAAAGATAAAAATAAATAAAAAAGACTTACTTTGTTTATTCTTTTTCTTTTTTGAAAAATTTATGAGTTTCGATTAAAATTTTATACTTTTTCGATTCTTCTCGCCTAGACGAATCCATAAGTCACAAAAGTTTGACGCAAAACTAATAAATGAGATTTTTTTAATAAAGACAAAAAAAATAAATTACTATTTGACTTTTAAAGCCAAATCCACCTTTAGGAGCATCTCCAATGGGAGATGCCAATTCCTACGTGGACATGTTAACAGTAACAATTGACACCAAAATTCAATCCAACGTAACAGCCTTCTTTGATGCCAAAATCTACGTGGCTTTGAAGGGAATGACAAACTTGTCAACTTTGACAACCACACTCCTCCATGCCAAATTTCAAAAAATGACCATTTGGATTGACATTAAGGGTTGGAGAGGAATAACTTGATGTCAAATAAATAGAATTTGGCATAAAGGTTGAAAAGGAAGGCTTTGATGTCAAATTGAAGATGCCAAAATGCCACGTCAGCCTTCAAAAAACGTTTGACATCTCCAATATGAAGTCATGGGTTGGAGATGCTTCATCTCCAACGGGAGATGTCAAATCTGATGTGGAAACCAACCCAGATGCCTTTTTTAGGCCAAATCCTATGTGGCTTTTGACATGAATGAAGGGGGAGGAAGCATGCCAACTTTGACTACCAACACCTTGCCTGCCAAATTTCAAAAATGATTATTTGTATTTTGACATAAGGGTTGGAAATGAATAATTTGATGTCAAATAAATAGAATTTGACATAAGGGATGAAGAGGAGGTTTTGATGTCAAATTGGAAATGCCAAAATGCTATATCAGCCTTCAAAAAAAAATTGACATTCCCAATTTGAAGTCAAAGATTGGAGATGCTCTTGGCCACCACTTTCGTCGTCAACCACAATCATGAATTCAAACCACAATCAATAACCTTAACCCAAGTTTACTTCCAATAAAATACTAAGTACTTAACATCATTGGATTTCCGCAAACGTCCCAGGTGATCGCGATTACCTTGCCATGATCCAACGTCAATCATGTTCACAATATGTGTATGCTTTTTACCTTATCAAGTTTAATCATTAACAATTGGAGGAGATAAATTTAGTTGTCAATTAACTATTTCAAGGTTCGAAATTGCATATGTTAAAGAGATCATGATAATTTTGGCAACAATAATTGCATTTTACCATTGATCTTCTTTGAAATTACTTAGGTTCTAATCGAAGTCATTACTCAAGACCACAACTTGTTTCTTAGTAGATACATTTCTAAATGTCTGGCCCACAAATCTAGGCCTTTAAAAATAGAGAGTAAGGGGGTAATTCCATGGGAAGTTGGCCAGGAACTTGGTTTTTTTTAGTAGAGGGCAAGAGGGTAATTGCACCTCTTTTTTTTTGGGTAATTAAGAAGGTAATTGCACTTAACGCATCCAACTAGACAATTGCTAATAAATGTCAATCAACTAGAGAGCCCGATGGAATTTCAAAATCAAATGTTGAAGTATGTAGTAGTTTGCAATTATGTGTCTAAAATTGCAAGAAAATATACTTATAACCGATCTCTTTGCTAGAGCAGGTTTAATTGTTCATTTTTTACCATGCGGTCAATGCCGTAGCTTTAGAATTTCATTAATATTTTCTTGTTGCAAAGTGCAAACACAGGAAGGCAGGATTTATATGCAAAAGGGTAATATGGTCATTTTAGTGTATATAAGTATTTAGTCATTTTAAAACTTTAATATATATGTAATTGGGTTAATGGACGAGTCGGATTTCATTTTAAATAGTTGGGTCGGGTTGTATATGGGTGCTTGAGCTTATAACTAATGGATTCTAAAATGGATCAATGATCCATTAAAGACTCAACCTACTTACAATTTACCCAATTTGGCTTGAACTCACCCATCCTTAGGCATGTCCTATAAAATCTCTTAGATTAAATGGGGTGTAAATAAAAATTGAAAGTAAAAAAAAAACAAAAAAGCCTTTTTAACTGTTGAGAAAATAAACGGTTAACGACTAAAGTGGAATTTCTGTAACAACAGCGACCTGTAGGGTATGTAGTTTAGCGGAATATTAAAAGCCGGCTTCCTGTAATTGCAATCACGCGCAGCGTTCTCGTCGCGGGTACCCTTCTCGTCTCTCTCTCTCTCTCCTCCCCGACTCCCTCCAAATTCTAACTCACTGTGACGAAAGCCAAAAGTCCATATATTATTCCTTTCCACACGAAGCTCAATCTCAGACGCAAAACCTGCTGTAATAATGTTAGGGTATCTGGATTCCTTGGATTTCCAGAAGAAGCGAGTTCAAGCTCTGGTCTTTGTCGTTGGGATCATCGCCCTCAGCATCACAGGTACACCCCCGTAATTAAACACCTTTGTAGATCGTTTTTGTGTTTGTACTGCTCTCACGATGTTTTCCAGTGAACTCACTTCAATCCATTTGTGATTTAGGCGCTGTTTGTTTCAAAGTAAATTTTTGTTCGGATGTAAAAGTTTTTCCGCATAAAAATGATTTTGCAAAATATTGAAAGTTTCTGGAACAAACCCTAAAAATTAGAGTTCTGGTTCTGATTAATGCAAAAAAAAAAAAGAGGGTTGTAAATTAGCTTGACTTTCTCTCTTAATATATATATATATATACACACACACACATGTATGTATATGTATGCACGTGTGTATTACTGTCAAAATTTTGTCTTTGATGAGAAAGCACAGGGTTAGGTCATAGGTGGATGAGATTGGGGCTTTCGGAGAGCTCAGTAAAGTAACATAATTATTAGTCGAGCAGCGAAGGCAAAGTTTGGAAAATGACATACGACCTTTTCAAGCAAAAAGCTTTTTCAACCATATGAAGTAAAATGTTTTACCTGGTAGAATATTTTCCATTCTTTTGCACAACCAAACACCAGAAAATAAGTAAAACATTATTCAATAAATTATTTTACGGCCACACAAACGGAGCCTTAACTTTGTGTTGTTTTCATTTCCAGAAATCGAAATTGGTTACAAATTGCCCAAAGTAATCTAAATTTGTAGTACCCAAAGTAATCTGTAAAAGTTAACAACAAAAGAAAAAGTAATCTGTAAAATCGAGGTATAAAAGGATTACACCAGGATTAAAAAAAAAAAAACTAGTTTGAGATTGTCACTAGGTTTGACACCGTGAAGGCAGATTTTTATTGTATTCAACTCCCGCGTGTGTATTTTACATGGGATCCTATGGCCTATTTGAAACATATTTGGAACAGGACTCACTAAGGAAAGAAACGCGTTCTTCTAGTCGAGTAAGGTTAAATACCATTGGTACTGATGTAGGACTTGTCAAAATTTATGCATTGGTTGCAGCATAGGAATTCCTCACACAAACATATATCCACCAATCGTCACATATACAAGCTAAAACTCTCCCAAACACTGGCGTTTACGCGACTATAGAAAATGGAATAAAATTTCCTCTTTATTGTAGGTTTTAAAAGTTCTTCCCCTTTTGTCATAATGTTGACTATCGACGCTCCAGTTAGATAGGCCTTATTCTCTGCATCACAAGAAGTTGAAAGAAAAAAGAAATACGCACAAAAAGTAAAACAACCGCGGAGGGAATTAAACAAAAAAGAAAACAGTTTTCCATAATTACGAGTAAGTTCCATTATAGAATATAATAAAAATTGGAGGTGTATTCCGATATCATTATGAAGTGACTATACATATCGTTATTCCAATATAGTCACAGACAATGTGGTGTTTTACACCTCCAACTTTTATTATATTCTATAATGGAATTTACCTGTAATTATGAAAAAAACTCTTTTCTTTTTTGTTTAATTCCCTCTGCGGTTGTTTTACTTTTTGCATGTATTTCTTTTTTCTTTCAACTTCTTGTGATGTAGAGAAAAAGTCTGTCTGACTGGAGTGTCGATAGTCAACATTAAGACAAAAGGGCAAGAACTTTAAAACCTGTAATATGAAGATATTTTATTTTATTTTCTTTCGTCGTGTAAACCCCAGCATTTGGGAGAGTTTTAACTTGTATATGTGATGATTGGAGGATATATGTCCGTGTGCGGAATTCCTACGCCGCAACCAATGGATGAATTTTGAATATCGGTACTAATGGTATTGAACCTTAAGTATTGATACTTGAGCTCGACAAGGAGAGCTCGTCTTCTTTAGTAAGTGTGTCGTGTTCCGTGATATATTTATTAGGCGAATTTAAAATTCTCTTATAAGAGTTCGACATATAGTTCATAGTAAGTTTAGCATACCAAACATATTCGGTAGGTAAATGTCCAACTAATGTATGTTGGACAAAGATCCCGAACACTCTTACCTGGAATGTTTGACCCATAAACTTTTTGCATTTGGAAGAGTCTGTCTCGTAGCGCATTGCAATGCTATGACATAAGTAATACTTGTTTGTCATTGATTTTGGTTTTTAGAGAAACCCTTACACTTCATAGACCAATGCAACTCTGGCTCGGAGGAGTTCATCAATACAAAATAAAAAAATGCAGGTCCAAAAGCTATGAAACATGGTACTTCTAAAACCTTGTCATACTTGTACCCCTAATATATCGGGTACCGGTACTTTGCATGGTACTTCCAAAGTCCAAAGCCGTACCGTGTACATGAAACATGTACTAAAACTTTTCTTTATAGCTTTTGCTGTACCCAAGAAGTACCTTAATACACATCAAGTCATACCCAGCACAGAGATGATGCTAAGGGGATGAAACCTCCTTTTCTGTGCTTAGCATGATTGTAGAGGGTGGTCATAAATCAAGGCAAAATAAATTGGATGGTAGCTAGGCTATGGAACTAACAGTGCCAGAATAAGGGTTTTGGTCAATTAGAGCGTCTCCACCGTTCACCCTTTTTTTTGGCCCAATTTTGAGTTGAAATTTGGGTAAAAACTCAATTTGTGTAACACTATCTCCAAAGGAAAAACCATTTCTTCGAAGAGAAAAAGTTCCCTCCAGACTAGCCGGTAACCCCAAGTTGTCCGGATATCAAAAAGGCTGAAGCCACATCACCTAAATGGCGGCAGCTTCAGCGTTATCATGGAGGAAGCTTTAAATGCAATGATGGGACCTGGTTTAACCTTGAGTCAATTTTGGTAGTGTTCTCCTTGCCCGGGTTAAACCAAACTGATTCCCTCTTGGTTTTTAACATGGGTCCCCCATTTAGTTTTAGGTTTTTTCCTTTTTCCCAGTCAACTACAAGTGTTTTTTTGCCTTTCGAGTTTACTTCTTTTTTTATCCTTAAGAAAAATGGAGTTAACTTCTCTTCTTGGAGGGCCTTTTGAGTTTACCTAAAAAATAAATGAAAAAAAAGTAGTAAAGTTCTTTGTAACAGTCTTTATGTTTTAATTTTTACGTTGTTGTGATAGGGTCCATTGCCAACATTTTCACAAAGAGTGAATAATTTTGTTACCCTCCCTATTGGTTGGTGGAAATTATGTGGGTCCCACCACAAACTAACTCATTATTACCAAAAAGTATATTGATTCTATGGACCCCTATGTTACATGGACTCGGGTGCGTGTATCGGGTGCGGGTGCAATTCCAAGCGTCGGACCTTCCTAAACTTAAATCTTAGGATATGTAGATATGTGTCGTGTCCCCAACTTGGTTATGGGTACGGGGACACGTCTTGAACTCTTATTCGTATTATATATTGCATAATTTTCGTAGATTATGTACCGTAAACTATGTTTACAAATGTTTTTAAACAGGAAAGGATTAAGAAAATTATATTTTTGCTATTTCCCTATTTCTTGTCTATGTGAAATACTCGAAATATCACTTTTCTAGCTAATTTGATATTCCTTTTCTTTAAGTATCTTAAGAATTAGAAGATCCGAGTGTCCAAAAGGATATGGGTGTCGGACACATCGACACGGGTACTTGAGCCAAAATGAAGGATCCATGTAACATAGGTGGACCCTACACAATTTTCACCAATCACAGGGAGGATAATGTGCACCCTCTTTAAAGGAGGGTGAAACAAAATTGTTCTCTCACAAGGATCTACCTTTACGGTATAAATTCAATTTTGTTAATCAAATAATAAATACATTTTTCACTAAAAAATTAGAGGCAGCCCCTAGTTTTTTGGTTTGGTTTCATCCCAACCCTGAATATTATCCCTGAACCTTTATAGGCTTGGTTATGGAGCATGACTTTTTTTTTACCCCAAATCAACTGCTCCACAACATTTCCTCGGCTATTTTCCAACTCTCTCTCTCTCTCTCTCCCCTCTCTATCCGAGACCCACATTCTCCTCCTCCATCCTCCTCTCGTCTCTGGCACACCGATGTCTCCTCTCCTCCTCCATCCTCCTCTCCCTCCTTGCCATCTCTGCCACTGCCCCTCCCGGCTGCCCCAGTTTGTTAAACGTAGAGAAGAGAAGAAACAAATACGTCGCCGTCACTGGAAAATTGGTTGCCGTCGGTTGTTTCTTCTGCCTCCAAATTACCAGCGGCTAATAAAAGTTTTGAATTGTTCCTCTCAAGTTCAGTACTACCATTATTAGGTGTTTCTCCTCTTGCGCTTCTGTCAGGGACGAGATCTATTCGCTTGACGATGATGAGTATTATGAACACGGGCCAGAGAATACGCTAGGTATGATTAAATAATTAATTATCCGCTAATTGGAGAGGTGATATCTATTGACCTTAATTAGTACTATCCAACAAAAAAGGGTGAAGTGTCACGAACTTAATTAGTACGGGCTATGTGAACTGTGTGGGGGCTATGTAAAGTGTGTGTAGTGAGGCTATGTGAACTTTTTATTTTAGTGTGTGGCAAGGTTACGTGAACTATGTGGTGGACTATGTCAACTGCATATTTGAACTATGTGAACTGTGGGCTATGTGAATTGTGGGTTATGTGAACTGTGTGCTACGTGAACTAAGGGGTATTTTTGTCCAAAATAAAATGGGTCAGGACTATTTTAAAAAGATTAGGTAGGAATAATATGTAAAGGACTATTTTAAAGACAAAGCTAAAAAATAGGGTTGGCATTTAAAACCCCCTTTTTTTACCCTAACATTCTAACTTAATTCTAATTCTATTATATGTTTCTCATATGGGATTTGATGGTGTAGACCACTCAAAATTGGACCATAACATATGTTTGAGAATGGGAGCAAGCACAACCTCAAAATTGGACCATAACATATGTCGGTGTATGGTTAAAACTAATATACGGAAGTATTCTGGAATTATTAAAAAATTCTCATATTCAATTTAATTGTATGTTGGAAAAATTAAAGTTTAGAGCTTTAAACTGTTCTTCTTTTAAGAAATCACTTTGTTTGTTTTCTCATTAACTCCATTCAACATCTATGTAGAACTGACCTTGGTGGAGCCTTCTTCCATAACCTTGATCCAATTTTTTTTTTAATCTTTGAAGTAAACTCAAAAGCCGTTTCAAAAAAAGAAGTAAACTCTTTATTCTTAGAATTAAAAAAAATAAATAAACCAAAATGGAAAAAAACACATTTAGACTGTAATACTCTGCTGGGAAAAAGAACTAACTAAGGTTGAAGGGGGGACCCATGTTACTACAAACCAAGAGGGAATTGGTTTGGTTACCCGGACAAAGAGACTACCAAAATTGACCCAAGGTTAAACCAGGTCCCACCAATTTTGTTGCATTTAAAGCTTTCTCAAGCTCCTGCCATATGAGTGACATGGCTTCGGTCTATTTGTTATCCGGATAAGTTGGAGTTACCGGCTAGTCCGGAGGGAACTTTTTCTGTTCTTCAAATTGGAACACTTTTCTCCACGACGAAGGTTAGAGG
>BPLS01000169.1:356338-393809 GCA_019656275.1 Rhododendron kiyosumense | reverse complement strand
GGGACCGAGAGAAAGGAGTTGTTGAAGGTGGTGGCGATGGCAATTGGTGGTGGCCGGAGATGGCAATAGAGGGGAAAGAGAGGGGTTGCAGAGATTTGAGGAAGAGGAAGCCCCAATTTGAACTCAAGCATAGGGCAGGGGTGGTGGTGGCCGGAGATGGTGATGTAGGGCTTTCGTGCTTCTCTCTATCCAAACGCACTCACAAGCACGTGGCAAGAACCGGATCTGAAACCATAGCCATGGGTTCCATCTCAACTCGCTCTCTCTCTCTCTTAAATGAGCTATTGGAAAAAAAAAAGGGGATGGGTTTGGGTTGTCCCTCATTTGGGCAAAGAAATGGGTAAAATTCATAACAGGGAGGGATTTGGGTAAAGCATTGGAGATGGGTTTTTGAGATTTTTGCTCAAATTTTGAATTTAGGTCTTAAAATGGCTAAGAAGTGAAAGATGGTCTTAGTTCTTTAGTATAATGGCATGAAATTCGAATTTGTACCTTAAAGTTTGGTGTTAAATTGTTATTTTATGTTGGATTCTTAATTGCTCAAGTCATTTAACTACTTCCTATATTTTAAGTGTAACACATTGTCTAAATATACATTTGTTAGGGTTGCACCCCAGTCCTACTTGTACCCTAAATTTTTAGGCTTTTCCATACTGACGCATGCATATTGATCCAGCACGTGGTTCTTAGTCCAAGAGAGTTGGATGCTCTCTTGCATTCGTTTTTGGCATCAAGCGTTGAAAGATAGTGCTTTTGGGCTTCTTTTTTTTCCTTTGGAACCTAATAACGCTTTCATTACAAATGCTAGAAAGGAAGATATTTAGCCGGTCCTACAATCCGCCCACCCCAACCTAATTTGACTGGATTCAGGTCCAGGGTTGTACTATACATGTCTTAGTTGGATTCACCCGATCTCAAGTTAAAGCCTCTAGAAAAAAGAAAGTTTTGACCCAAACTTAGGACTCTTATTCCCTAAGATGTGTCGGTTATTAGGTTGGGATCCATCCGTCTCCACCTGAGACGTCGGAGAGGTGGTGGTCTTCTTTTGCAAGGTGAGTAAGGTCTCCATAAGGAGATTCTGGTTTTGTTGCATCGCTGCAAGGGTTTCGGTCACCAAACATAACTGTTCAATGACAACAGTATGTGACAGTGGTTGTATCTCCTCTAAGACGGGGTTGGATGTAGCCTCCAAGGTCTCAATGCCACTCATTCCTGGAGCTCCTGTTTTCTTTGGAGGCATTGTAGCATGCACCACTCTGCCCCAACAGAGTATAATGTGGGATGTAGGGGTGAGAAGAGTACCTGAGGTTGCCCTCTAGGAGTATGGTGGTTACTACAGTGACTCAGGACCACCGGAGGTGGAGAAGGAGAGAGCTCGGGCAGCCTTAGAGAGAGAGAGGGGGGGATGGCAGTGGAGAGTAGGAGTGTATTGAATGCTTATCTTTAATGAGAGTTAACTCCTGTTTATATAGGAGCTTGAGAACCTTGGAGGGGAAGGAAGCGTCCCTCTCAGCATTAATGCCTCATTAATACTAGCAGAGTACCACATTCCACTTTGGTTGTTATATTAGAGCTGAAGTTCTGCTACAAGGATACCCCAGAGACAGTTGTGATTTATGATGGAGGCCTGTGTCATGCAAGACTGTAGGTATGATACAGGCTTCTATATATCAGCTTGTCAGACGGGATACACAGAGATCTTCATACGTCGGGTGACGTTGGCAAACCCCTCTCTCTCTCTATGACTGGTCAAGTGGAGCTCACCTCGGAGGTGAGCCGGGCCTTGGCAATTCCTTCACTCTAGCCTCCAATCCACATTCCTCCTTAGGTCCCGAGTAGGTACCCAGGCCCTGCTCCTGGCCTAGGGTTTTGTGTAGAGTCGCCATAAGTGTGGAACTTTAGAGCTCTAGGAGGCAAGCAATGTAGGTCTTTGGGGTGAATTTCCTCCATATGTGGCGTGCGAGCCATGGAGCTAGGGTGCCACCTTGGTAGTTAGTGGATGCGTGCGAGCCATGGAGCTAGGGTACCGCCTTGGTAGTTAGTGGATGGAGGATCCTCCCATGGCCTCTTAGGGGCAGAGGACCTCCATATACCCACAAGCAGGTTGGAAAACGATGAATGCTTAACCAGCTGGGCATTGAACTTGATCATGTGATCAACTTGCATGGTACTTCTTGGTAATTCCTGTGGGACTTCATTCCTCAATGATTTTGGGATTGGCTGAAAATTGATGAAACTCCACTGTACACCTGACTAAGTGATGAGTATTCCCCTCCCCCAACACGGACTTCCATTATTGACTGGTGAGACAACCGCGTGCACCTTTCATTTCCGTACCAGTGAGGTGCTGGTAAATAATTACGCATAGGCGGTATCTAGTTCGATGCACGAGAATTTGCAAAATTGATATAAACATTATATCAGAGTTAACAAAAACAATAATTGAACCCAATAGTGAAATGTGAACATTTTGAATAATTAAAAATTGGGAGAGAGTGAGAGGGAAGTTGTAAACTACAGATAGATATGGCATACAATCAAAACTTATTTCCATAATTATGTTGGAGAAGTGTGATTAAGGGGCAATCAATCATCTCAAATCATTCATTTTGGACATTGTATATCACCCCACCATTTATGGAGAGAAAAAGAATCTTAAAATAAAAATATTTTTTTATCTTTCTTTACTGGAAGGATAACTGTGTCTGTGTGCATATTAGATCTTTTAGCAAAACCTTTTGGCGGGAGGAAGGGAGAGATTTAGGAAATTTGATATCCAAAGTGGATGCTTCGTCCGCTCGATATATGTATGAGAACTCCCCAAGCGTAGGGCTAATACGTCGATAGAAGCATAATAATCCGGAAGTCCGGGTATTGTACCCAAGGGAATATCAATCATAGCTTGAATGGATTTGTAGATGTGAGATTCGCAGCGTTAAGATGATCAACTTTGATTGTTTGAAAACGGAAGAAAATAAACGCGATAGAACGAGGTTTTAAACGAGCTGCTAGGTCTAGAGGGTCCTAACACCTCATAACTCAAATCAATCAGCTTTTCCCTTTGAATTTACTCGGTTTGAGTTACCCGGCAAAGGTTCTCAAACCGGAGGATTTAACGTCAAAACCATTTTAAACTAGAAACGGAGTTTGAATACCGAGCGAGTTCTAGAACTCATTTAGCAAACGCAAGGGGTGACATAGCTCCAAGCATCATGTGTGGCAAGTAGCACGCTCTTGCCTACATATGATCAAAGAGGTTAATACCGCCAAGTTTTGATAGACAAAAACGAACTAACTTGATTTTCAAACTAAACATGAAGATTTATTGAGAGAAAAGCATGGTCAACCCAAGCCATGGAGTTTTATTCACGACATGACCAAACTTAATTAACTATTCACTCATGCTAGAAATGCTAAGAACAAAGCTAATTATGCAAAACATATTTAACCAACAGAATTTGAAATAAACTTGAGATTAGTAAAGATCGAGAGCGTAGCTACAACTTTAATGAATGAGAAAATTACAAACTACAATTATCTAAAGGAGTTTTTGCAGAAATTAACAAAGAACTTGAAGAACTCATGAAGGACAATACTAGAGTAAGCAACAAGCAACAAAATCTAAGAGAAAATGTAATCTAGATCTAGAAAAAACGTACCGATATTTGTGAGGTGAGAGGTATTTATACACATGCCCTCTTCTCTCAACAAATATCTAAAAAACGAACTAAAAGCTGCCACGTAACGCCTCGGTATCAATACCGAGCAGCTTTGAGCTATTTCACTTGGCCGCCGTAGCTACTCGGTATCGATACAACCAAAAAGGTTATATCGATACCCAATGGCTATGAGCCCACTGGATTATGCTTGCAATTGAGTATCGATACAACAAAACTGTTGTATCGATACTGCCTTCGATATTGCTGATTTTTGGTCCCCGTCTTGGCATTCAACGGCCCCAGCCACTCGACGGCTCTTTGTTTCTTCATTTCCGGGCTTCGTTCTTTGCAGCCTTAGGTCTTGGACACCTCCATGCTTATTCCAAGCTTCAAAATCATGCTTTATTCAACGGTTTACCTACAAAACTAAAGAAACTGCCTTTCGTGCAATATTGCCTAAAACGGCATTTTATTCTAAATAAAAGCAGTAAACTAACGGACTTTAAGCATCAAGAACTACGTTAGTGGGTGCTTATCAGTGGAATGACAGGAGTTTTTTTTTTTTTTTAAAGTTGGAAGGATAATTGTGTTTGTGTGCATATAAGATCTTTTAGTGAAACCTTTCGGCAGGAGGAAAGGAGAGATTTAGGAAATTTGATATCCAAAGTGGAATGACAGGAGTAATTTTTTTTTTAAAGTTAAAAGGATTGCCCCATAAACCACACATGCTTAATATATAGTATAGATATATCTGTATTTCTTTTTACACTTGACTTTATTTGTATCTGCATAAATGGGCAGAAATATTTTGCTATACATCTGTATGTTGGGGATGGCTTTACAAAGGTCAATGAAATAAACTGCCAACACGTCTTTTTCTTTCTTTATCAGTTAGCTACAAAAGACTTGGAAGTAAATGTCTCCGTATTTACTCCTTTTGTACGTTATAGGTTCTTAATATTGTTATACAGGTTTCAGTTCTTCGTGTGTAAAAATGTTAACATATTTATGTTTAGCTGCGTATCTATAAAATTCTCTTCAGTATGTTCACTATGTTGGGATATGGTGGGGAGAAACGGATTTGCTGGTCAAATCAGGTTGTAAAGTTGACACTGTGATGATCACTCTGACAAGTTACATTAGCTGGGTTTCATGGTCTTATTCTCAGTAGCATGAAGAGGGGGGGTGGGAGCGGGAGGGGGGGCGGGGAGCAGAGGCACCTAGAAGCTTCTAAGGAGCGTATATCGATTATATATAAATGTGTATAAATTATTTTTAAATTCTTAACCATTGAAGGAAAAGTGATACTGTTAAAGCATCCACCTCAAAACTAATTGGCAATGAAAGGAGAGGCCGCTCAAGCTCATATACTAGTTTTCGAGGTGATAATTAACCGATGTGGGACAATTTCCAACACTCCCCCGCACGTTCGACCCCCGACTTGCACGTGGAGAGGTCAACAAAGGGATCCGGAATACATGGATCACAACCAAACAAAGTGCAATTATGGCACAAACAAAGGGGAAAAGCCTCCGAAAACCTAGCTCTGATACCATGTTAAAAAAGCTCAGCCCACAAAGTCTCCTTAAAACCTGGGTATTAAGGAGAGGGAAGATAGGATCTTATAACCAACATAGAGGGGGGGCATTTTCAGGGGATGTGGGACACAATCCAACACACCCTCCTGGCCCACAAAGCATGGCAATTGGACAACATTCCACCATGGAAAGGTCCAACCCCCAAAGCTTTGATACCATGTTAAAGCATCCACCTCAAAACCAATTGGCAATGAAAGGAGAGGCCGCCCAGACTCATATACTAGTTTTCGAGGTGATAATTAACCGATGTGAGACAATTTCCAACAGATACTTATTGAGAATTTTCCCGATCTTAAAGAGTAATTACGGGTAGTTAGATATTTTCAAGTTGCAAAACTGACTGATATGATTTTCATATTCTTATTTCCATAATGGCATAACTCTGTTAAAAGTAAAAGAATAACTGCCTTAACGGCCCAATAAGCTCCCATCTTAGATAGGAGCGAGCTCCTGTTTCGAGGTGACCGAGCTCCTGTCAAGCTCTTATCTTCGGAGCGCTGATTCAAGCTCCCGTCTTGGGAGCGCACCCATTTTAGAAGGATCTGGCACCAAAGTCCAATCACATTTTCCCCCATACCCAAAGCGCTCTCCTATTGAGTTAAGCTTTTTGATGCCATCCAATCATCCAAAACAGGAAATGTTTGACACTCGTCAACAAATTTAACAGAATTGACTTCGAAAGGGGGACGGGGGAGGCCCAACACCTGCACCAGACCTTTGCTCTATGAAGAGATCCATGTCTCCAGACCTTCACTCTTGCCTCAGAACCTAATCAAAATCTGCATTTGGTGGGACTGGGAGGGCAAAGAAAAACTGCCATCACTCAATGTCTAACCCTTTCACACCTTTTGATTATCTCCCCCACCAAATCTTCCTCTAGGAAAAACTGCATGTAACTCATTACTTCGTGCATGTCTTTTCTTACCTTTACAAGTCCTTTGTCCATATGAATGGAGTTCCACCACTATTCTTGCTTTGGATTTCAAGAACGACCTCGGTTTTTTAACCCATGTTCTGAGCACGCAATTTCTGGTCCTCCTTGGATATCCAGCCACTTGTAACCACTCTCCTCTCCCTTTCATGGATGGTATGCTTACCACTCTGTTTCCTCCACCTGCCCACAGTTTTGTCTTGGTAAACCTCTTGACTACCTTCTCCACTGAATGCAAATAACCTGTTTTTTTTTTTTTTGTGTGCCAAAAACAGTCCTCGAGTCTCGATAACTGGCCTCTCCCCACCAAATCTTGTGAGAAACATCTCGCATATCTTATTTATAGGCTTCAATTGAACAATCACAGACTCATCCATGCTCTAGCTTGAGTGAAACCACTGTCCAATGAATCTTCTGACTCCTTCCAATTAGTGAGTTGAAGCCAACCTTCTTCCTCGATCGTATCAAGGAAGAAGCCTAGACCTATCATACCTCAATTTAGGCACGTAGCGCACTGCGTTTCCGTCCCCATTACTCATACCAAAATGATCTGTGTTTCAGGTAACATAGCTCTCTTGCCTTCATATTAGAGAGATTGTGGCGGCTCGCTTGATCACTCTTTGATTAGGATCCAAGCACAGAGCTCTATATTTCTATAGAGCTCGTGAGGCCTCTTCAGCGGCTTTTCTCTTCAAGAACTTTTTGAACGGTGCTCTTCATTACTTCTGTATATCTACCGAGTACTCCATGCTTCAATGGATTGCTCATTGAGAAGACCTCTTGTTTTTTGCTCAGCAGTCTTATGTGTTTTGCAAAACTAAGTCTCTAAACCGAAATTGGACCGCGAATTTAGATAATTGGGATAATCCTGAGGGGTGGGATCCCGAGGAGGACCATAGAAGTATGTTTGAGAATCCAGAAAAACGAAGAAGGGATCGACTTAGCAGACGAATAATGAGATTTCTTATCTTTCTATTTATGTTACCACCTCTTTCGGGTGAACAAAGCAACTTATTCGAATCTGAGAAGCTAATTTCCTTACTCGAAGACAAGAGGGCAACTAGGTGTAAGTTTTCCAAACTACTGTAACATGCTCATAGTGGTATCAACTTGTGTATGTCTTGAACTGAAACACTTTAACCCAACATGTCAACCTGTACAGCAAAGTTACATTTTTTCTAATCTCATTTACCAATGGCGTTGCATTTTCTGTGTTTGTTTAAATTTTCTAATAGCGTATATTCTGTTCATTAGTTGCTGAAAAGTTTTCTTTGGATTGAAAGGAGGGATATTGAGGAGAGGAGGACAATTCCTGAATGACGTTTGCGTTTGTGTCTAACCATGGATGACAAAGCTCTTCACATACACCACACCATCTTCTTTTTGGTGAAAAACATAATTGCTCTTGATCAGCCAGCTGAGATCCCTTGATTAGAGAGGAGGTTAAAACGTTAAAGTACTTCCTTTCAAAAGACTTTTAAAACTCGCCATTCAAAAATAAAAAGAAGTTTTAAAAGTGTCTTTTTGTTGTGCATTCTATTTTGGCACCTCGATGTGGCCCATTCTGCAACAAATGCATTGGAGAGAAGGCTGATCCAATTCCAAACCAATAAGAGGGGAAGAAGACAACTCAATGGATGGATATTTTCTATGCTTAGTTGATGAGGATAGATTATGCCTGGCCACATGGGCCATCCTGACCAAGCTATGGTACACGTACTCTGGTACAAGTACTGAGTGTGAGTGTGTGTCCAAGTGTTGGACCTTCCTAATTCCTAGGACAGTGATATGTATCCAAAAGTTGAATAGTTAACATGGTCACGTTCTGACCATTAGGATAAGCTGTATGTTGTCCAGTTGTCTAACATAAGGCTTTATTTTCCTCGGATTATATTTCAAATCGAATTTGATTTAATGAGGATTTGTCTTTCTCATCCATATGAGAATCTATAAAAAAAAAAAAATTCACATGAGCAGCTCCTTTGAACATGGTAAATAAATTAAACGATTTTAGTTGGTAGTTTGGGTACAGGGTTCGACACTTGAGTTGAGTCCTTAATCTTGTCATATCTAACATACGCAGGGCCAAAGAACCTCAGGTAAGATTCCGTATTTACACTTGAGTCTAAGTGTTTTTGCACTTAGACTAGATCCCCTGTCACTTTCCAGTCCCGGTTCCAGTTCTAGTAGTTGTCATTCTCATCAAGTATGTAGGAGCATTAGAGGGTGGCTAGTTGTGTGATTGTATAATGGAAGAACGTTCTGGGAAAAATCACTTTCGCTTGATAGTGTATTTGTTGGTATATCTCTCTTGTCTATTCAGGCTTCCTTCGCAATGTATTGCAATGGTCATTGTTGCAGAATTGTATCATTCTGTGCAGCTTATTGATCTCTCCCACCCCTATAACTTCTCTTTACTGGTTATATTTATTAATATTTCTTTCCCTGAAGTCTTCTTTATTGGTTTATCATGGATTTTACATCTAACTACATAATTTCAAATTCTGTGTAGTGTGTATCATACATTCTATTGCAACTCGACGTCTTCTCTCTTTTCTTTTCTTTTTTCCTGATTGGCAACTCGACGTCTTCTTTTGCTATCTTATTAATGTCATGTAGCGGTTACAGAGGTGGGGGAGTATTACTCTGTCTGTGTGCGCGCCCCATCATTGCCTTTTGGTCTGAGTTGTGAACATTTGCGTGCAATGATCTTTCTACTCTGATTCTATCCAAAATGAAGTAGGTAAACTTGACTTGGATCATCATCCCTATGGGACTCCAGACAGACATTTCTGTTACTCCCTCCATCCCAATTTAAATGCTCCCTACGGAAATCCGTGCAATTTTGAACTAGAAAAAAACATATTTGTACATTTTTTTATTTTCTTACGCCAAATTAAAGTATTCAATGAGTACTTTAATTTGGTGTAAGAAAATAAAAAAAACTATTATGTAGAGATATATTTTTCTTGGGTTCGAAATTGCTCGGATTTCGTAGGAAGCATTTAAATTGGGACGGATGGAGTAGTTTTCATTCAAAAGTTTTATTATGAGAAATTTTTTATTTCCATACTACTAGTATTATTGGAAGTGTTGTCCGAAGGATGTAGGTTCTCCAAAGTTTGTGTGCAATTTTTCATGCATAGCATTGTCCTTGCAGTTTTGAAGTCTTCAATTGATACATCTTTTGTTTCATATTCTTTCTTTGTTCACTAATGGAGCTGTTCTTACTTTTTCCTTTTTATAGCTGATAAATGTAGGCAACTGGTGGGTGAAGAGGCTTCATCAAAGAGTGGAAAGTTCACTGTTTTCAACTGTTTCGACGGGAATTCAGGAACCCTATCATGCGTAGTGAAAGAGGGTGTGAAGCTCTACTTCTACAATATCAGAGCTGCTCATGTTGAAGGAACAAGGCACAAAGCGATTGAGAAAGCCCTGGTGGATGCTTTGTCGCAGGGCCTGAGTCCTCAAGATGCAGCCAAACTAGCCCAGAAAGAAGGGATGAAAGCGGCCAAACTCGCAACCCGGAAAGCCAAACGCATTATAGGCCCCATAATCTCTTCCGGATGGGATTTTTTCGAAGCACTTTACTTTGGGGGTACTTTGACAGAAGGGTTCCTCAGAGGAACTGGGACCTTGTTTGGCACCTATGCTGTAGGTTTCCTTGGGGAAAAAAAGTTTGGGAGGTTTGGGTATTTGATTGGGAGTGAATTGGGCAGTTGGGTTGGAGGGAGGATCGGGCTAATGGCGTATGATGTTGTAAACGGAGTACATTACTTGCTTCAGTTTGTCCAAACAGAGGAGCATAAAGTTTCTGGGACTTCTTTTGGGAGTGTTGAGGAAGAGGAAACGAAGGCGTACGAGGCTCCTGCTTTTGAAAGTGCAGAAGCTTCGGAGGATTCCTATGCATATGAGACGCCAACATATATGAGCTCTGAAGCTTCCGATTCCGATGACTCGAGTACTTATGAATCTCCTCCTTTTGAGAGCTCTGAGGTCCATGAAGAATTTTGACTTGGTTCTTGAGTTCAGTTCACTTTATGAAATTCTTGGGTAGAACTTGTGCTAGTTACATGGACTTATTTCTCATCCAATACTTGTATAGGAAATTACGGGTGGTGGTGGAGGTTTTGTATATAGTCAGTTGTACTTTAAGTGAAGGAAATTGCATTTTTGTCTTTTGACTGGAAACTAAATTTGTTCCGTTGAATGTACCTAGGGGTGGTCTGGCTTAATCATCCGTTTGGATTTGTTTTTATTTAAAAAAATTTGCTGCTGTTAGTTTTGTGTAAATTTTTTGGTAGATTATTGGTTCGTCTCAACAAGAGAAATTTAGAAAGTAAAAAAAAAAAAAAAAGAATAAAAAATTCTGTTTTGGTGCCGACATCATAGCTCACGCATGGTCTAGCCTTAATAGCTTTTGGCGTTGCTTTCTTTCTCATTTCCTCTATGTGTAATGTGTGTATGCAGTTAGTGAGAGCAGATGTAGGGAACAGAGGGAGGCGCGAGACAGAACCAGAGGGTCTGAGAAAGAGAGAATTTTGGTTTGAATACTCCGTTGTTCCCCTTCCAGCCTAGTGCCTTTGGTCTCCAGATGAGTACATGTAGAAGAATCTCTCTTCCCCATTCCGATTAGTATATGAAGATATCTATTTTCTCCGCAAAACAGACATTCCGGTCAAACCACCAGATGTAAAAAATCAGTTGGATATCAATATGGGCGTTATCGATTATTTGCTCAATTTTCTGTTAGGAAATTGAGCACAAAAACATAAAATTAAGTAAATATTCGATCACGCCCGTACTAATATCCGACTGAGCTGATTTTTTCAACAAAAAATCTTAAAAGAATCTTGACAAATTGAGCGGCTCCAATCATTTATGTGAGACCCCGAGGTGGGTCTCACACAAACTTTAGGAGGTCAGTCAAATCATTCATACCAAAAGGCCATTGCACCTATGATCCAGTGCAATTTGAGTGGCGGGGTGGCAGGATCGCACATAAGTTTCTTAACCTGTGACTGAAATTGGAGGTACAAAGACATTTCAGTACCGGTGCCCTGGTGCCAATATGCGGGTGCCCATCGAGCATTCCCTATTTCTTTTCTTTACAAAATGGTACTCCTAAAAAAACAGGAACATGACTCAACAAAGCTTTCTTATACCATGAGACGATGCAGAAATATGATTGAGGAGAACAATTTATTGAAATGCTTGTCAGCTTGATGGTCACTCCAAATCGTCAACAACTTGTAAAATTGGTAATGCCTTAGCTCATCCACCATCGGAGTGCCATCTAGTTTAGACTAATGCCCATATACTTCCAAGGAAAATAAGTAATCAAGGAATACCAAGTACTACTAAATACTGTAATTAAAAGCATCATCCTGATATCAAAATTCCAAAATGATCCACATTCCATATTTACAACTACCCATTGATATCAACCTCTATAATCCAGGTCAAGGCGCATGTAAATTGGCCCGGACATCTAGTTATCAAAGAAAAAAAAACATCTACAACCCTATATTAATATGCCTAGAGTAAGACACAACAATGACCCACAGTTTGTGCCAGATACACACTTGCCTACATACTTTTCTGAAATTGGGGCTTGGTGAAATTTGTTTCAAACTGTTTTAAATCCTAAACACAACGGCTTGAGTGAGGCACAGATTTGCAAAAAATGAAATCTTATGTCTTCACAGAACCAATTTATGAGAGAGCCAAATGAACTTCAATTATGTATCCAATGAAAGAATGGCCATCTCGTCAATTAACCGTGCTTAGTAAGCATCATGCAGGAATCATTGCGTGCCATTCTGGTGCAATGATTGCTGCAAAGCAAAATGGAATCACCGTCGATAGGTCAACAACAGCAAATTCCTATTCAAACCTTCTAAACAGCATCGTGTAGTACTCTTTTGAAATTTGATCACCAAGGGCCATAAACCTATCAGCATGCCTGTAGGGGGACCCAAAAAGAATCCTAATCTTAATTGCCACTTGATTCTCCAGCAGCACTTGTATCAAAAGCTTCAAGCTTCCTTCAAGCATTCCCCTTTGCCATTGGAATCATAGAGATATTATCAATTACCTACAAACACCAGCAGCAGGCAATTTATCAGTCGCACCGTATATGCAAACATGACAGATGAGGTTATAGATTCTGTAAGCTGGTATTATGTGTCCTCCATTAGCAAATATTTGCCCCTTACCTCCATTAAGACTCCAGGGGATAAAAATTGTCTCTGAAAGTAACAAAAAATGGATGCATGAGATGGAAGAATCGAGAAAAGCTCCATGAATTGGGGAATGCAGGATGAAGCATTTGTAAGGCACGCCAATTGTGTAATAAAAATTACCAGTAGCAAAGAAATGTTGTGAGCAGCTAGGATGTGGTGAACTGAACACTGATGACGCATACCCACAATACCTCCCCGGTAATACACTAGTGGAATTCATGGTAGCTTACAGAAAAATCAGGACCCAATAACATGACTCATACTAAGACCTATGGACCATCACTATAGCCCCTCCCCCCCCCCCCCCCCCCCAAACATGACATTCAAATCATGGAAAAACCAGCTACCATCCAATCATAACAAAAGGCGTATAGAACTAATCAAGTTGAGGATGAGTTCCGTACTCGAAGAAAGTACAACAAATTTAACTACAGGAAAGTGCAATTAAATAAGGTCGCAAAGTGGGCCTTACCCCATATGATCCAAACAATACCAACTTCCAACATTTGTCTGTACTTATTAAGTTTGTTTTCCCACCCTTCGATGACGTCTTCCGATCAAGAAAATTGGACATTGAGTTTTCACATAGAAAAGTACACTAGCTATGAGCTCTGAGTTAATGGAGGAGTACGATAGATTTTAGGGTAAATAATATGAAACAACACACGACATTGTAGAAAGACTAATGAACACACCCTGAACTTTCCAGTATAGCTTGGGGAACCCTCATAGTTGCAAGTAGTATAAACCAGGACTCCAAAAGTTCATCAGTGTTACTAGTGGGTAGTGATTTATGTTGTGTTTGGTTTGTGTTTTGAAAAATAGTAGGGGACTAGGGGTAATAAGTGGTGAGAGATAGAGAGAAAAATGTTGGAAGTAGGGGGAATCTAGGGGGAATTTTTTTTTAAATTCTTTTTGAATTGTAAAGAGAACAAGGCATTAGAAATTTTGTAGTTTTTGGGAAGGTCTTGAAGAACAATGTGTAGTATTGCATTCCCAATACCTTCAATTATGAAAGCAATTTTTCCTCAAAATCACATTGAAAAGATTAATATTCAAATGTTTCCTTTTCCTTGACTTACCAGTGATTAAAGGAAAAAGCAAAAAGAAATTGCTTTCCCTCAAGTTCTTTTTGATAGGACACATGAGATCTAATGTTTAGAGCTCCCCAATCAAGCGACATTTCATCTCTTCTTTTCTCCAATCAAAAGAGATGCTTCTTCAGAATCACATACAATAGCAGGAATCGAGAGCCATTTACATGGATCATCCGGGGAAGCACAAATCAAATCTAGGACTACACTAGTGTGAATAATGAGCACTGTCCTGTGAGCTTAACTCGATATGATCCTGAATTTGAGTTGAGTATTTAAAGTTTTTTCTTATTTCAGTGAAAAAGGTCCAACAAAATTAGGATAGATCTCGCTATGATCAATACTCTTAAAAGCAAGAAGCTGAAATAATCCAGTGTCCTAAATAATTTAGTTAAACAGGTGAACAGAAAGACAAATACAAATTGGTTAAAAAGCAAAAGAAATAAAACTAAGTACCTGAAGTTGTCCTCAAGTCGGCAGAAATTTACAGCCCTTCGCTTTCAATTTCTTTTCCAGACCAAAAAATTTCAACCCTGACAGCACCAAGTCAGCCGTCTTCTCCTTCATGTGGTCTACCAGTTTATCATCATAAATAACCAAATCTGATTCAGTTAGAAGCTTACGCTCTCTCATATTTGACAACACTTTTCTCGCTTCCTCCAGCGTTCCATGTTTGCACATGCCGTAGATAATAGCAGAGTATATAATATCATCAGGAGGACAACCCTGTTGTGTCATCTCGTTTAGAACTTCAATTACCCTCTCTGCATAATTAGATTTGCAAACATGGATAATAGTCAGAGTATACTTAAACTCCATGGGTCCGCTAGTAACATTCGCCAAGCAGTCACGAATAAGCATCATAGCTGGATCAATCCCTCCAATTTTACAGAGCCCTTTAACAAGAGAATAATAAGCAGAAACAGAGGGAACCAAAGATATTTCTTTTATTTTGCTATAGCAAGTACATGCTTCTTGAATATCTCCAATTTCAGAAAAACATGTAATTGCATGGCTGTAAGTAGATGAGTCAGGTTCAAACTTGGAGTCCTTTAATTCATGGAAGAGTGATAATGCCTTATCCACCTCTCTGATCTTGTGGAGAGCCTCCATAAGAATATTATAGATTGGAACACTGCAATAACCTCTCACCTTCAAGTATTCAAACACTTCTAAAGGCATCGTTAATTTTTCATCTTTGGTCACCACGAATAAAAAGAACCTGGAAAGATCGTCAAAGATGTGAAAACCCAGATTCTGCATTTGCAGAAGCAAGTTGCAGAAGTCATCCATTCTTTTCAACTCTGCATAAGACACTAGTATGGGATTCACAGTCACAAACTCTGGCTCAAGACCCTCTTGAACTGTGACCTGGAAAAGTTTGGAAGCCTTATCAACCTGGTTCAAATTACACAATCCCTCAATGAGAGAGTTATATATTGCTAAGTCAGCCCTATATCCCGAGTCGACCAAATCCTTCAACAAATCACATGCAGAACCAACTTTCCCATCTGCCACAAATGCCTCAATCAATGACCCATAGATGGCCCTATCTATCAAACACCCCTTCTGTTTCATCTCCTTGAACAGCCCATAACCTTTCTCAACCCGCTTCCCCTTGCATAACCCCAAAACTAGGGTCTTATAAGCCATAGCATCGGGCTCTACTCGATCCTTTCCCATTTCCTCCCAAACCCTCAAACACCCATCTAAATTCCCCTCAGTCACCAACACACGAACCATTGCCGTGTAAGCAAAAACATCTGGTTTACACAACTTTTTACGCATTTGGTTCAAAAGCTCCAACACTTGGTCAATCTGCCCTCCTTTACACAAACCCTTCGCTAAAATCATGAAAGTAACACTCTCCTCCACTAACTCATCTCCTCTAAAGTCATCATAAACCGACATTGCCAAATCCAAATGACCCGTTTTCATGAGTGCATCCATTATCCTGTTATACAAAAACACTCTAGGTTTCACTCCAAATTTCTTCATTTTCTCATACACATAGTACACCCTAAGACCCCTATTGGCATCAGAGTGCATTCTAATCAAGATTTCAAACTGTTTCTCGGTAGGAGGCTTACCCTGCATGTCCATCAACTCAGGCACCTGGTCAGCTGCCCGGAACTGATTTGTCCGGTTCAAACAGTAAGCCAATGCATTATAACTAGAAAAGTCATGTCTATAACCCTTCTGTTTACCTGTTGGGCAGAGCCAAGAAATTCAGTCAGTGGAGGCAAAACTTAACTAAATATTTTAGAAAAAAATCTGTTCTTATTTTCTTCCCAAATTACTGTATTACAATTTCACCGGTCCCAAATGAAAACTCAAAAAACAGAGGAAGAGAAGGGACATCCTTTAAGAAGGGAAAGTTGCACATGAACAATACAGGGCTACCTAAAAATGGTATAGCTTTTACCTTCTAAAGAGGACCCACAATTCAGGATGTTACAAAACCAAAAGATGGTCTAATAATTTGGAAACAAGAGGATATTTTCAAGAGGTATAATCAACAATCCTACGTACCCGTATAAAACACTTAGCAGTGTACCCAATTTAAAGTGTACATGGACTAGATCCATTTAGGTGTAGCTCAGTAAAACTAAAATTGAATCCCCAACACACAGTGCTGGCCCCAACATTTGAGTTGCCCTAGCCCAACCTCATGCTTTGTTGCCCACTTACTATTAAATCATTAAAAAAAAAAAATACAAGTACAAAAAAAAAATCAAAATTACATTGTTTTTTAGCTTTAATAACAACAACAACATAACAGAACCCATCTAGTCCCTAATCATTGGGGGTATGGGCGGGGGATGATTGGAGACAGACCTAACCTTTGGCAATATATGCACAAAGTGGCTGCTCTCACAATACCACTGAAACAGTGGCCCCCCTAAACCTCCAAGGACCAAGGAGCTACAGGGGACGTTTTGTTGTAAAACCATGCCCTCAAATCAAAGCCAAATGGCATCAGAGAGGGCAGGCCTAGAGACCCAAATCAATTTATGTGCACATTACCATGCTTCCTTCTTTGATAGTCCAGAGCATCGGTATGCACAATTTTAGCTTTAATAACATCAAAAAAAAAAAAAAAAATCAACATCAAAATGTAAACCCCATTTATAGTACTTTATGATTAGCACAATCCGAATTAAAGAAAACAACTTCTCTTAGCATTTTTTGAAGCAAATTTCTCAATTGAGCCATCGTATTTTACTTATCCAGGAATTCGGGGCCCGTTCCGCTAACTTTTATTGGTTTGTTTTTTTGGGCTTTTTAGTTGGAGTATATGTTTGAAAAACATAAGAAGTTAAAAAAGTCTCAAATGCTCAAAAATACTCTTAGTAGAATTGCGCCTCATTTTCAATTTATATCATAGCTAATCTCTTTAATTTCTTTTGCAAAATGGTAGTTCGAAGATAAAAATAAAAACCGTGTTAGCATGCTCGATTTACTTTAACTATGACTTTTTTTTTCATCAAATGTACGATCATATCACTTATAGATTATTATTGGGAGGAAAACAAAAAGAGGCAGAATAAAAATTGTAGATTGGAGGCAAACAAAAAGACGTAGAAGACGAACAAAAAATGGAGAAAAAAGAAAAAGAAAGAGCGCGCCTGGGAATTGAACCGATCACCTCTAATGATTTGACAATACGCCCGTGAGACCACTGCACCAAGAAAAGGGTTGTGACATTATGGGAAACTTTTTTAAATTTATATATAACTTAGATTTTTTTTTTTGGGTTGCCCCAGTTGGGGGGTTGCCCAAAACCGAGGGCTTGAGGGGCTTACCCCAGGGCCGGCCCTGCGGCAACACATTCTTCGGGTGCTTTGGGATACATTTCCTAGGTACATCAACATTTCAAAAAAAAATAAAATTAACATCTAAAATTTTACAACTCCATCTCTGTCATGCTTAGAGTCCTTTATCTTCCATAACTCAAGCCCGATAAAAGGAGAAGGGTTATGCCTTAGCTAGCTGACAACAAGCACGTAAAAGACCAATAGATCCTTTATGGTGTGAATTCGATGGACTGCCCTCAACATTGAGCCGACAGAGTGAGCTCAACGGAGAAAATAAATTCATTCAGCCGAACCCAATAGATTGGGGCTTTAAGAGCATCTCCAACCCTCACCCATTTTTTCCTCATATTTGAGTCAAAATTTGGGTAAAAACCTATTTTGGGTGGGCACATCTCCAATGATCAAACCCAAATTCCCTACACCCAAACCCAAATTCCCTAGGGCTACCTCTTCAAACATCTGCACCAGCTTCGAAGCCCTCCCTACAAACGCCGCCCTACCACCACTGGAGACCCCATCGACAATGCCTCACCACCACCGAAGCCCTCATCATCTCTCTCTCTCTCTCTCTCTCTCTCTCTCTCTCTCTCTCTCTCCTCCTCATAGCTCAAACCCCTAACCCCGGGAAGCTCTGCAACTCCGGCGAAGCTCGGCACCATCTCCGGCGAAATCTGCAACTCCGGCAAAGCTCTGTGACCAGCTCCATCACAGTTCAAACCAGGTATGACAACTCTCTCTCTCTCCAACTAGCTGTTGGGAAAATGGGTCAAGACAAGAGTTGTCCCTGATTTGGGGAAAAGAATGGGTAAAACCCAAAAATGGTGAAGGGTTTGGGTCATGATTTGGACATGAGTTTTTAAGATTTTTGCCCAAATTTTGAATTTGGGAAAGGATTTGGTCTTCACTTAAACCCTTTTTTGGGTAGAAGGAGCAAAAACCCATCTCCAATGGCATACCCAGTTCTCTACCCAAAATGAGTTTTGCCCATTTCCTTTACCAATTTTTCCAAGGCTCAATCTTATCCCTCTTATTTACCATGTTGCTATTGAAAAAGCCTTTTCTGGGGTAAAGATTGGATTTTTCCATTGGAGATGCCCCTACCTAAAAAAAGTTTTTGCACACATTTATACTCAAATTTGGAGAAAATTTTGGGTAAAGGCTGGAAATGCTCTAAGGCTCCATTTGGTGACGTTAAATCTTCGCGCAATTCGAACGTACTTATTTACCTGCCCAATGGAAGAACTTGGATGAGATCCTGGGGTCCGAGTTCACCTTGAGCACCTCCGCCACCAGCTTCGGCGTCACGCGGCGGAGCTTGTTGAGGTCCTCAATAACAGCAGGACTCCAGCAGTTCTTGTGCTTACGGAAGGTGTCGACGATGTACCGAGCTATCGGAGAGAGGGTCTGGGCGACGGAGAAGAATTTCTCCGGCGGGGTTCTGGTGGGCGGGATCGAGAGGCTCTGGGCGGAGTCCGGGTCCCATTTTCGGAAATCGAAATCGGGGGATTTTTTGTCGAGTTGGTGGTGTTTTTTTGAAGGGTTCAGGGTTTGGCGGTTGGAGAAGAGGCCGCCGCGGACGGTGGGCCGGTTCTGGGAGGGCTTGCGGTGGCCGTAGAAGAAGTAGAGCTTGGAGGCGTTGATGGGGGGTGGGGACTGAGGTGGCATTTGGGCGTTTCTTGCGACCTTTGTTAGTAATCTGTTTGTATTTAATAAGTCTTTCCCTTCTCAAAAAAAGGTTGGTGTTGAGCCGTTCCACTTTCTTTTTAAAACTCCTTTTTAAAAAAAAAAAAGGAATTTCAGTATTAAATATAATGAAAATAAAAATATTTTTAAATTTTTTTTACACCGTTTAAAAGATTTCGATAAGATCTATCAAATAAGATTCATATTGCTAGAAAAATTATTTGCGTAAATACATAATTTTTTAGCTTGAAATTATTTTTATTTTCTAAAACTGGGACACCATCGAAATTGGGGCTGAAAATTTGAGAAAATTTTCAGTGCCGGGTGGGCACGGGCCCCGTGGTGCTGTGCACTATCTCGGCTGTCCAATGAAGTTTTGGACAGTCCAGATCTGTTCGGCTAATTTTAAAGTGTGAAATGACTAAAATACCCCTCGGCAGCTGAGATTGATGCACGGCATCACGTGGCCATGCTCACCCGGCATTGAAAAATTCCTCTGAAAATTTAGGGAACATTTTAGTAACAATAAGTCTATACACACAGATAACATTTGGGCATTTCTTGGTTAATGCCAGTCAACCTTGGTTAATATCAGTCAATATTAAGAGGGTTTTTTTTGTAAATTCTAAACAGAATGTCCATTTTTAAGGAAAAATATTTATGTCTTTATTATAACAAAAACTCTTATAGTATGTTTTCCTACTCAATTTGCCTCAGTAAAAATAGATGTGCCTATTATTGCTTTTCTCAACAAAAAAAATAAAAAATCGTTGGGAATTCACGAGGTTATTTTTCTTTTTGGGATCAACGTAGGGATATAATACCCCTATGAAAGGTTATTTTGGTAATATAGTTCATGGCACTTTCTTTTTCTTTTGAAAAATCACTCTCTCATATTTTGTATATCCAAATAAAATATCAGAAGATGTAGTTATTTCTTTTCTCATCTAGGTAAGAAATACGGAGTATAATTTTCCGTTTCCCACCTAGCTCCCCAGAGAGAGTTCTCTCACAAAATATTGTGGTTTTGAATCCTCAAGACTGAAATGGTCCACTTCAATCCATTTTCATATCTTTCCCGGACTTATTTTCACTATCGCGAATGTTCATTTTTTAAATTTCGTCAAGAAAACAAGACATGTAAAGAATCAATATAAGGTTTAATTTATTTATATTTTAAACTTATAGAGTTGCAATGTTTTTGAAACTCAAATTTTTCGCAAAATAAATGTGTTCTAAAAAACATCAAACAACACATGATAAACATGATTTTTAATTTGCCTCATGTTCTCACTAGATTAAAACCTGAACGGTCCTATTATCAAAATATAGCTGAGGATCCATTTCCAATTTTTTTTTGTCCTACTTTAAAGGTGGAATTAAAATCAAGATTTGCTGATTAAAAAAATTTGATTTTTGTGTGATATTTATTTTGCCACTTCTCATTCAAAAATAAGAAGGGTCATTCCACAAAATCCAAACAAAAAGTTCCTTTCACATTTTCAAATTCAAAAATAATGTAAATGAAAAAAAA
Source organism: Rhododendron kiyosumense (assembly GCA_019656275.1). NCBI lineage: Eukaryota > Viridiplantae > Streptophyta > Magnoliopsida > Ericales > Ericaceae > Rhododendron > Rhododendron kiyosumense. The sequence goes on along the minus strand of BPLS01000169.1, from coordinate 373,247 downwards.
ATTTCAATTTTTTTTGCACCGTATTAAAGATCTCAATGAGATCTATCAAATAAGATCTATAGTGATAGGAAAATTATTTGCGTAAACACATGATTTTTGAGCTTAAAGTTACCGTATACAAAAAATACGACTGTTGCTATGATAATGGGCGCCGGCGGAGGAAAATCGTACCGGCGGCCGTGCCGGGCCGTCTCCGGCCACCAGACAATCGATCCGAGCCGTCCAAAAATTCTAAAAAAAAAACCGAGGGGGCCGGCGCAAGAATCAACGGCATCCGATGTAGAAACCCGTATTTAATTCAATTAATTTTAATGTTTATAAATGGAGAAATATGAAATAATTGTGTTTATGTAATTTTGGGCTAAAGTGTTAGAATTGATTGTGGAAGGGTACAATGTGTAATTAGCATATTATTGGGTATATATAGGAGGGTGAGAGAGTAGGAGATTATTTTCTCCCTCACTCCCTCACCGGCTCTCTCTCTTTCTCTCGGTCTCTCTCCCTCTCTCTTGCTCTCTCTCCAAATTACTCTCAAAACCCACCAAAATAATCTTCAATCCTTCATCCCCAACGCGTAAGGTGGTCCGTACCACGTTGGTTTGAGCTCGGAGGGGTCGTATTTCGTTTGAATCAAGGTTTTCGGAAAGTTAGGGCTCGTATTTTCGTGGGTTTCGTTCTTCGGCCTCGAGGTAGGAATTCTACCTCTCAATATATGTAATAGAAGTGTTTTCTAGCCTTAAATCGTGTCTTTGGTTGTTGTTGTTGTTGTTGTTGGAATCGCCGAAATCTGCAGAAAATCTGGACGAACACCCGTTTGTATCGATACTGCTCTGCTCAGTATCGATACAGGAACCTCTGGAATGCTCTTAGCTACTGTCGTATCGATACTGAATTAATCAGTGTCGATACAATGCTCTCTGGACCGTTTTTAGCGATACAATGCTCTCTGGACCGTTTTTAGCCCCTGTTGTATAGATACTGGAATTCGCAGTATCTATACAACAGTACGTTAACCCAGCCATGGTTCTTTGCTTCAAACTCTATTGTTTTGGCTCTCGATCATTTCTAACTTGTTCTAGACATCACCAAATCACTCCATAGTATTGTTAATCTTATTCCTTGAGTTCGTTGTGTGTCCTTTGCATCCCTTGCCCTTATTCGATAAATTTCAACATTGATTAACGCATGAACTCCGCTTGAATTGAATTGAAATGACACCTTATGTGAGTACGAGATTCTTGGACATTCACCGACACAACGAGAACATTCGGGGCCCATCGACGGGTGGGTGCCTGGCAGGGGATATCAGGGTCCCATAATTAGCCTGGCAGGAGCTAACGCTTATATTGAACTCTCAAGGCCTAACCTTCTAGGTGGGTGCTTGGCAGGGGATATCGGGGTCCCATAATTAGCCCGGCAGGAGCTTCTGCTCATGACACACATAACGTGAGGTGACATTGGACACATGGGAAATTGATATGATTGGAGGTTGAGGGGTTTACCAAATTTCGTATCGGGTACATTGGATTGTTAATCCTTGGTTATTGCTTATCGTGTGATCTATATCCCGTTCCTGCCTTGTGATCATTCTTTCATTTCTCTTGCATATAATGCTAGCGTAGAATTTCCTACTGAGCTAGTGTAGCTCAAGCCTATTATCATTTTCAGGTACCAACGCAGGGCAATAGCATGCATGCTTAGAGTGCTTGGATGTGATCATTGTTTTGAAAGCTATCATCGAAGAGTTACTTAGGAATCTTTGTAAATTTCTTTTGAAGATGTATTTGTAACTTTATTCGTAGATCTTTTAACTATGGAATATTGTAATTCTTAACTCTCGAATATTCAGCACTTATGTTAATTTGGGCCTCGGAGCCAAAGGTGTATCGTGTTGGGAATTTTACATTATTTTGGTTATCGTAAGGATTATGGCGAAGCTTATTTATCGAAATCATTTATATTTATGTTTACCAAATCGAGGGCGTGACATCCAAGGTGTGTAGGGTGCTTGATCCGAGCATCCCTTTTCCGTGTAGGGTGCTTGATCATATATACACGGAAAAGGGGTGCTCGGATCAAGCACCCTACACACCTCGGATGCCGTTGATTCTCGCGATGGCCCCTCGATTTTTTTTTATAGAATTTTTGGACGGCTCAGATCGGCCGTCCGGTGGCCAGAGAAGGCCCGGCACGATCGCCGGTACGATTTCCCTCCCAACGCCCATTAATACCTGTATAAATTCTACCAAAATAATTATCATCCTTCTTATTTTTCGGAACAACCCTTCCTATTTAACAAAAAATAACTTCTTAATTCCTTGCTGGAACACAGCCTAAACCCAAAATCCAAAATAACTGTAGACAGTGAAGGATAAGGCGCAGCAACAAATACATGATCCAAGCTCTGCCACCAGGAGGAGGAGAGACATGGTGAGCCTCTTCATCTGCAACTCTAATCTACTCCCCAAATCACCACCCCTACGCCTCCTTCAAACAAACCCTTTTCCTCCCTCCACAACCAATTCCTCCTCTCTTCCCTTCCACCACCGAAAGACCAGAGGGCTGTCTCTGGTTACACGAGGAGCTCCCGGCACTAGCACCTACGTCTTCGCATTCTTCTTACCCCTCTCTCTCCTCGCCATTACCGTTTTCACTTCCATCCGAATCGCCGATAAGCTCGACAGAGACTTCCTCGAGGAGGTTCGTAGCCTGCATTTGTTGTTTTTTTGTTTTTTTGTTTTGGCCATTCTTTGAGTTTGATTATTGGTAATTGATTCATATCTTTGTGGGTTTTTTTCAACTGGAATTTATTTTATAACCGGATGTCCGGATCAGCTTGCGCGTAGTTGGACTAATTCCGAGGCCTGAAGTTAAGGACCGGCAAACCCTCCGGTGGCCTCGAGGATTGAAATGTTTGGGCTCCATGATATCCGAACATGCAACCTCATGGGTACTAGCACTTAATAGCTTTCACATGCCCACTTTGCCAAAACCCTTCATACTTGCTTCAATTGGTAGTACTTGTGTTTTCGGTTTCCGGGTTCAGTTAATTTTTTGTTATATTTTTGGTGGTGTGATGGTGAATATGGAAGTGGTTCAGATCTATACCAGACGAGGGCGGAGCCAGCATTTTTGAGCAGTCGGGTCGATACTTAGAGACGTACTTGATTTTGTTGCCTATAAGCTAATCAACCTTAAATTTGCCAGCCACAGTCCCTAGGGCAGTGATTAATATGCTTAAACTGTCTCAACACTAATGAAAAATGCATACAAATCCATGAGTGTCAATTGATCTTCATGAGAATTTGTCGAAATTGTAGGAGTAGCTTTTTTTAGCATTGTGTGTGTAATATCCATGCCTTTTAGACAGTTGTTAGCAAAATTAGAGTACCAAAAGGGCACAAGAATGTAATTTAGGAATTCTTTTCATGCTGCAGATGGTTTCATTCTAATTGTGGGGTCAAGTTCACAAAATATAGTTATAAAGATCATTTTATCAAGACAGAATTTGGAGGTCAGTGGGTCAAGTGACCCCACATGACCCAATGTCCCTCCGCCCATGCTACCAGATGTTATGTGGGAATTCTTTATGCTTAAGTCTTGATACTAATTTCATTATAGTTTGTTTGGGTTTGTTTCTATTAGAATGTTGATACTTGTTTTTTAGTGTGGGTTCGAAGAAAGTTTGGGAAATGTTCATTTGATGATTACCTATTTATCCAAATACTTATTCCAGCAATTTGCAAAAGGCCAAAGCCATAGAATGACCCTATTCCTCTTCTCAAATATCACTAGAGGCCGGGGCATCTTGTTTTCGTGCTGAATATTTTTTAAAACACAAACTAGCGTCTGACTTCTTACGTCATTTGTTATACCATATTATCTTTTTATTAACAAGTATATAACGGTTAAATGAACATTATAACAAATAATTGACTGTAAATTGCATAATAGTATATGTACCCTACCATATTTGAGTTTCGTGTAATCAATTCAATGCCATTGATTACTATGCTTGCACAAACTTTCGGATAACTATATTTGCTCAGACTAGGGTATAGGTATCGGTTGCGGGTGTGAATATAGGTGTTGGACACCTCAAGTTGAAAAATATAGGATGCGCTCATATGTATCTAGATTTGGACACGAGTATACGGGGGATACGGTATAATAGTAGTTTTAAAATATATTTTTCGTAACAGATTAGCAAGCTCAATAAATGGAAACTGGCAGTTCGATCATAGAAATTCAGTTGGGTCTTAAATAAACCAAAATGACCCAAATTACATCTGTTAGAGCTTTGTCCCACATTGGTTAATTATAACCTCCAAAACTAATATATGATCCTGGGCGGCCTCTCCCGTCATTGTCAATTGGTTTTGAGTTGGATGCTCTAACATGGTATGAGAGCTCGGTTTTAGGAGGCTTTTGGACAAGACTCTCTTGATTGGTTGGTCCATTATTTGTGCCATAAGTACACATTGTTTTGTTATGATCCCAATGTTATGGATCCTTCGTTTACCTCTCCATGTGCGAGTATGGAGTCGCAGGTTCAGGGAAGTGTTAGAGCTTGTCCCACATTGGCTAATTATAACTTCCAAAACTAGTATATGAGCTTGGGCAGCCTCTCCACTCATTACCAATTGATTTTGAGTTGGATGCTTTAGCAACGTCCAATCCATAGTTCAAACATAAAAACGCCCAACAATTATAATCTTAACAACACCAATAACAAAATTTGTTCCTTAGTCCAGCTCCAGCATACTATTACTTAGTACTTGCAAATAAACAAAACACAAAATGTATCTTCTAATATTCATCTCCATCCAGTTGCTCTTCATCCTCATGAAACGTCTCCAACTCTGGTTCATTGAGAGAAAGTTGTGTATACTCTACCAACTCTTGTCCTTCAATATCAATTGATCTCCACCTAAAAATATCATACAAATACAACTTTCAAAATGTAGAAAACACTAAATGCCTACATTGTTATTTCGACTGTCCTTCTGTGTACTCTTTACTCTTCCTTGAGAATAGGCGGAGATTGCAATGCATAAAGACTAAGTCTGCAACTCGGCTTGTTGCTAGCCGGTTTCTCTTCATGTTGAATCACAGAATATGTGCTCCAATTCCTCTTACAACAAGAGGAAGATGTTTACTACGAAAGCAATTTAAAGGCCAATGCTTGTAGCAATAGGGTTGAAGCCTCATGAATGACCCACCAAATAGGTTGCTCAAAAATTCAGGCATCGATAACATAAGCTTGGCTGAAATATTTAAACCCGTGAGAAAATGCTCCATATTCTGAATAAGCTTGTCGCAAGCCAGTTTCATTGGGAAAGAGCCGTTTAAAACATATGCTTATGTTTAGGGAGACCTCGTGATCCTCATGTGGTGCCACCCGTGCAGCTCCAATACCTCCACTATTTAGCCAAGCATCACAATAATACTTTGGGACCGATGAATGAGCAGAGGGGGTATTACATCTATTCCATCTACTCTCCAAAATTTGATGCACAACATCGAAAAAGGAAGATTTATTATGTTAAGCCAAGAGAAGAAGCACACAAGAAAGAAAACAAACAATCGAAAGCAAGACACATTATATACGTGGTTCTGACTTAAGCAAATCGCTTAATCGTACTCCACAGTGAGTGTGTGTGTGGGGGGGCGGGGTTGGTTCACTCTGAAGAAAACATTAGCAAGTTACAATGGTGGCTGCCCAATGTGTTCCTTTTATAGTTCCAAGGCAACACAATACAATAAAACCCTTAAAAACACGGAAACGCCTGTTTCTTCCATGTTTGGTCGTCCGGACTAGCTCCACTATCATCTAGACGAGATTTTTCAGAAGGGCCTAAGACAAATGTAGACAATGAAGCCTTTAATAAATTTTACGAAAAATAATAATAAGAAGATAAATGATTTTTTTCAAAGCCAAATGCATGTATTTGACAAGGAAAAAACCTGTACAAATACTAATTTCTAATCTTGTTTTCTCTCTTTTGATACCAACTGTAACAACCCAACCCAGCTAACTTGCTTAACCCTTAGTCTAACTACGTGGCTCAAAGGGTTAACCTCAAGTTATACACTAGCTGGTCGGAATTCCTTATATTCCATTTACAATTTCCTAACACAGACGATGCGGGACCTTTATTTCCCCAAGGGTGGGTTCTCACAACTCTTTGATCTCTAATTCATCATCTTCTTTTTTCTTGTGTGTTCATGAAAGGAAATTAGAGCTTGTTTGTAAGGGTAAAAGATGCATAAAACTTATCGTTGAACGGAACCCACCACATGGTATCATTTTTCAAGGGGTTCTACATGGAGACAGGTCTGCCGGTGATTTGTTTCCTCCGATTGGGCAAGTCAGTTTGGGCCCAAACCATTGGGCCTGTGTCCCTTAAGTGTAAAATAGGTTGTTTGGGTTTTAAAATGGGCCCCTAGTGTTGCTATACGCAAAAAAGATTGGACATATATAATGAGTACCCAAGGAGGCCCTAGTTTTTACACATTTTTTGGGGGGCTTAAGGCGCGGGCCTCTGGACCTTAGCCCAAGGCCAGCCTACACATGTCCAATTTTGGATCCATATATGCATCTCCTGTATTTTTCAACTTGGGTGTCTGATACCTAGATTCACACCTGCACCTTATACCCAAGTTCAAGCAACATAGATCGTGATATGGGTGAAATATCATTTGAGTGATACTATGCTAGTACTACTCAACTTGATATGTCCTTGTAACATCTACTTGGGGCTCAGTTCATATAATATTTAAAGTCATTACATGAGTAGCATCAGGTTTGATGCCTTCCTATGTTAGTCTTTATGGTCACTTATCACATATTAGAAAGCTGTAAGAAACAAGATCTGTAAAGCCATTCTGCTGGATAACGTGCCCTACATTATCGACCGCCCTACGTTCATGGAACACCTTTTATCTTAAAACATCCATCACATTTTTAATAAGGAGCATTAGGATAACACTGGAGTGTGCAGAAATAACTGAGACTGCATCATGTGATGTTGCACAATATTTGGCTTTTTGTGTTGGAAAATGTTTATTTGCTCTTATTAATGTGCCCGACTTTTATTGTTCCATGTATTAGATGGCAATCAATCAAGCAATAATGGAAGCAGATGAAGAGGATGGTGATGCTGGCATGCCTTTGGAGGAGAAGCCCTCACTTCCTCGAACCCGTAATCGGCCGAAACGGGAAGCTGAGACTTCATCCATGTAGCTATCCTATGTGACTTTGCATAGGATACATTGCCCAAGTCCATTGGATGGATAACAGTTCCGGATCACTTGTAATCTTCAACCAATATCATAATTCACATTTTACTTGTATTATAGGTATTATGATTCGCATATTTTAGGGATTATTTCCTTGTGGGTATGACTCTTTGGTCGTACCCAAATATTTACAATGTTAATATGATGAGATTGAAGTCTCTGGTTCTAAATTATATATCTTGGCATAAATAGCTTGAGTGGCATGGCACTAGCTATTCCAATTGACGGATGTGTTGGGTGGCTCTTATTATTTGTTCTTAAATACGTTTTTTTTTATTGACTTTAAAAGTTTCTGGAAGTAACAAGAAAGTGAAAATGTTGTGGAATTGTGCGATTCTCGCTTTGTTGGGCCATTTGGTAAGGGCGCAATGTCAGGGTATTTCACAATAAGTAGTATGATACTTACTCGTCATGGGGGTAGAGTTTCTTATTCGTGTCTCTCTGGGCTTAGGTATCTCCTCCGTTTAAATAGACCCTTGTTCTTGGTTTCCAGATATTGAAGGGCATTGTGCGACATGTCGTTGGCAAGCTAGTTGTTGTCGTTAAAATGTTATTTCGTTTTACTAATAAGATTTCTCTTTGTCACTGCACAATAAGATTGACTCAACAATGTTTTCTTGCGTGTGACTTAATGATCTTTCCATCCATTCCCTATTGCTTGAGAAACAAAACCATGTAAATGGGAACGATATTGGAAGACAGAACTATGACAAATTGCAGAGATACGATCGAGAACATTTTCTTGACATGCCTGTCAATTTGATGATGTTAAACCCATGATAAGAGCACATTAGGTTAGGAGTGATTGAGAAACAAAAACATTCAGATAAAAGCACTTCTGTAATGGCTTAGCTTGTCCACCACTTGTGTACAGTTTTTCCTTGAAATCAACTTAATCAGTCACTTGTCTACATTGTTGCCCAGACAAATTGACATGCATACCAACTTACCAAGCAATCATGGAATACCATGTACATAACGAATTCTACGCTAAAAGTCTGGTTTCATAGCATTGCATCCATTTGCTATGTCTGAATCTGAACTCTTGTCTATTTGGGAAAACAGGAATATACTTGTCATCTCAAGGATCCATTCGAGCCTGATGCTGTTATTGCTAGAGCAAAGGATTGCGCTAAGTGGTTTCAGAAAGCATCTGCATAGACTAGTAGTTAAAACTCTGATCAGGGGCGGCTCAAGAATTTTAGTTCAATGGTAACATAAACAAATTTTGGCATACAAAGCTCTATATAAAATGAACATTTTTATTTTGATTGAAAATGAATTTTGCCTAATTTATTTTGTTTTGTTGAGTTATATCTACATATTCACTAATTTAAGTGAATATGTAGGGTGCATTGAGGCTCTATCCTGATGCCAGAATCAATTGGGAGTGATCAAGAGACATGCTCATCCGCTTGGGTGCCCAGAATCCAGCCATTTCAAACACATTGAATTCAAATTCGGGACTCCAAGTCACAGATAACCGTTTCAAGAAAATGACTATTTGTATAAAATTTTGTTACATCGGAATTTCATGTTTACCGAAACAACGCTCGAGATGAACCTACAGTCAATCACATGGATGACGACGGTATTCAAGTGGTTATAATTATTTTTGACGAACTTTCTGCTGTTAGTGACAAATATTTTTGTCTCCAAACCGTTATCAACTGATTTGAGCGACTCTAACCAATAGCACAATGCTTCAGGAATCAGGATTACATATTCCATTACACCCTGTTACAATCTTTAGTGGAAATAATTTCTTGAATTTATAAAATTTTCTATGAGTAACCAGATAGCCACAAAAAACAAAGAACCCCGTAAAAATGATTACAAAAATGTGGTTTCATTTGGTTTTTCCGTCGCCTTTTCATCAGCAAATCCACCATCCAAATAGTCTAATAGATCTTTTGATTTGCTTATGGTTTTAGTCTCACTTTGATTGTACTTCACCAAGTCATACAACTGTTTTAACAGATTCAAACATTATCTACCAGTTCTGTTTTGTTTATTTAGAAGGAAAACAAAACAAGAACGCATAGACTGCACCTGAGAAATTGGCATTTCATATGCTTTGTACATGAGTTATGGAGTACAAGTAATGAGTACCACATGAAATCGAAATAACAAGGGACAAAATAAGAGTTTTGCCCCCTTATACAGGAAAAATTCCACACAAACTATAAATTAGATAAAAATAAAAGTCCTTTCCACTTAATGAAGGATTAAGCACATCACTTTCCCCCCTCAGGTAGTAGGCTCCATGACTGAAGTTATAGGATGTGCCCAGAAATATCAACTTCACTATAATCTGCATGTATAGGGAAAAGAAACTCTTCAATGTAAAATGTGGGAAAAGCCTCCTCTCTTTCTGGAAACACACTTGACATGGAGAAACAAGAGAGTTATGCATTTCTTTTGGTACATGAAATGGATATGCAGTTAGGATGCTAGTCTACATATATTGCTCTCAGCACTGCATACCTATAGCGTTGTCAACAACCCCATTCAACACATATCTACAGCAGCCGCACCAATTCCAAGAATCTTCTAGCTGGAGAAACTATTCGGTCTGGCCTCATTTTACAGTAGCCATGGATTTTCACTTGCCATTGAGTAGGTCAAAAATTCGTGGCATGTGTTGCCCGGGCATTGATATTTGTGTTTTACGCAAGTTTTTCAACCCTACTGTGAGTGCTAAACTGTTTTCCATGATATGTATTCCTGTTCAAGTCATTGTGATAGCATACGGTTTGTACCCTTTAACAAGAACATAACTGGAAAAGATGATGATATCCATATTATCCTTTTTGGAAAGGACGATTCTAGGAAAAAATACTTCACCCCGTTCTAAGATTCCACATGTTTACTTCAAAATTGGTTTAATACATTGCACACACTACATGCCATCAAGCATAAACTTAAAAGCTGAAGCGAGATTAAGTTATAGCATGCAGAGTTCGATTATGCAAAAACAAAAAGAAACAGAAAACAACCAATCACACCCTTCCTTTTACACTAATATTCCAGAAATTGCACTGATGAGGTAACAAAAAAAGGAATCTAGTGCTTCGAACAAACCTTGTTGTCAGTTCAAATATCCACACTTCCAGTCCCTCCTGCATTGTCTAAGTACCCAACACTGCCACTGACACCTTCCATGAGAGCAAATCTCATGTCTTCAGATGGTTTCCAATGCCTTTTTCTCTGGTTAATGAACCAGTTGTTGATCTGCTTTTGGCCTAACCCAGTAACTTCTGACAATTTTGTTTTCTCCTCTTCCTGTGCCAAACATTCATTCGTTGTATTTAGAGATCCACACAGAATTCTTAGGAACAACAAAAAGTGAACTGAAGCTTCGTCAAAGTCAAACAGTTGTAGTTGGACTGTTTGATGTTCCGTTGAACTAAATTAGGGATTCTGTTTGACGGATGAAACGCATTTAAGGAAATCTTTAGCACTCTTTTGCTTTCAGTGACCAAGAGTAGGAGTATGACATAAGTAATGGAATTATTAAGTAAATGTGTTCTTCCGCTTGTAGACCATTAGGAAACTCTAAAGCGGATAAAATAGTCTGGCATAAAACTATATTAAAGCTTTCATACCAGTTTTAATGTGGGAAAGACTGCAATCACATCAAACTGGCCGAAAGTTGTTCTTGACTTCACCAGAACCACTGACAGGCAGAAAATTCGCGAACATAGGTTTTTTCAGCAATCACTTTGAGAAAACTAGGTTTAAAGGATTTAAAATTTCAGTAGGAATCTTGCAAACTGCACGTGGTTTTCTCATTTAGGATCTAGGCATCTTCCTCATAAAGTACTCCAATGAAAAGGACAATAAGGTCAAATTTCAAATTACCGTAGGGTATGGCCATCTGTAATGTGTGTTCCACCAGTCCAGCAGCGCGGTCCTTGCATCCTTTGGTAGCTTTCCTTTCTTTCTTTTCTTCAGAAACTCCTTTCTCAGGCTGCTGAGATAACCACTATACTTACGCAATAGCATTTCTTTAAGCTCCTGGTCGCCTGGACGGGCACCAGAAGATTCTTGACTTTCAGCTGCTTCCCCCTCTCCACCACAGCTCAAGTCCCCCTCCGAAGATCCAGCATCTTCATCTGAAAACATAGAACCTATAAAAAGATGCCGATTACATGCAAGTCGCCTTTTAAGCACAAGTTGGTACACTATCACATTTTTAGGACAAAATCTTTCTGACATTTCAAGCAAATCAAACGATAATATGGGCCAGGATTCAGATTCCCGGATGTATAACTTACTAAGATGCTACCCAAGGGCGGAACCAGAAATCTATTCCGCCCTGGGCTAATCAAAATTTATATATATGAACTAAAAAGAGGCAAACTCATACATAAATATACAAACGTTCAAAAATAAACATAAAAAAAGTACAAAAGAGTTTGAAGAACAATTAAAGAGTTTTTTCTTTCTTTTTATTTTGTTGTTCCGTTAGGCATGCATGTACGGTAGAGTAGCAAGAAGGGAATATTAGCTATTATAGCTACCTAAAACTGAGAAAACCCACTTGTAGGTAAAAACTTTGGTAAAATACATTTCACTACAATACTTCGATATATATACCGAACAACTGTTCATAAGCAATCCCTTTTATATTATATATTTCACTTGTCCCTCCTGATTTCTTTTATATTATTAAAACGTCTCAAAAAATTAAGTGCTACATTTTTTAATCTGTTTGAACCGGTAGGAAAATTTTATTTTTCTGATCATATTATTCTAAAGGGTCATAATTAATTTTTATCTTTAAAACTCATATAATTAAGTATCTGCTCTTTATTTGGGAATCTGTAAAGCAGATATTTGATTATACGAGCCATAGAGACAAAAATTAATTATAACCCTTTAGAATAAAATGATAAAAAAACAAGATCTCCCCCACCGGTTCAAACAGATTAAAAATTAGAGTATTTAATTTTTTAATCATATTTTTAATATATATAAATAGTCTAAAAAAATTAAGTGCTTCAATTTTCAATTCATTTGAACTGGTACGAAAATCTTATTTTTTTGATTATATTATTCTAAAGGGTTGTAGTTAATATATGTCTCTAGGGCTCTCATAATCAAGTATCTGCTCTATAGAATCCCAAATAAAAAGCAAATATTTGATTATCAGAGAGAAAAATTAATTATGATTTTTTAAGATAAATTGATCAGAAAAATAATATATTCGCGTTGATTCAAATGGATGGTGGGTTTGGCTGGGCTAAATGGGAAGATGGTGGGTTGGGCTAAACTCATTTTGACCGAAAATTTACATATAATTTTTTATTTTATTTTATGTATTTTAATTTGGAGCCCACCTGGGCTTGAGCCTCAGGCAGCCCATGAGTACTACCGCCATTGATGCTACCATGCAAGGGAGCCAAGAGCACGAATTGGATGGGCGTGTGGCTGGTTGCGCTTGAGCCCAAATCTTTGGAACTGCGAATCTAGGCCCGGGCCAAACTTGGTCAGATTAGGTCTGATCCAATTGAAGACGGAAGATCCGTGAGGATACCAAGCCGAGCAGCTTGGCCAAGTGAAGTCCGTCCACGTGTCCATTTGGCACTCGCTGTGTCACACATGACATCAATCCTAAAGGCGTTTAGGACATGATGTCACACGGCATGTGCCTAGGATGTGTTCATGTGAGCCTAAGAGTGGAAGTATGATGAAATAATGTGACAAATTACTGTCACCCTTACACGGTCGTTGTGTTGGGTCATTTATCCCCTCTCTCTCTCTCTCTCTCTCTCTCTCTCTCTTCAACTTTAATAATTCGTATGTTTTCAAAATACAAATAATGACTAAATACATATATCCTATATATTCCCAATATTGAGACTATAATAACTCATTGTCATATTATTAGTATATACTTAAAATATAAGAGAAATTAAATTTTATTTACAGTTGTGTAATTTTTATTGTAAGTAATAAGTACAATAAACATTGAGCACAAGTAATTTAGCTTATGATTTTTTAACGGGATTTTTATCTTATCATAAGCACAACTCAAGGGGTGTACACGGTCCAGATTCGTCCGGTTCTCTAGAAAACCAGTAACCGGACCACTTCAAACGGTTCTAGAAAATTGGGAACCAGAACCTAACCAATATATGAGTGGAATCTAACCAGAACCAAACCGCAAAACTGGTCCGATTTTGGTTCGGTTTCGGTTCCGATTCTATCCAATTAGCATCCAAATCTATCACCGGTGTGTGAGAAAGAGAGACGTGAGATTGAAATTATAAAGACTAATCCATTAAATAAGATTGCAAAGAATTGAAAGAATAGGAAGGTAATCTATTAGAATAGAAAAAGAAAGAAGAAAATAAAAACTTTCCTAACAAATGAGATTTCATATATAAATTAAGTTTAGCAAGAAAGAGATTAACCTACCAAATTACATACATATATTTATTTTTATATAATTATATATATTAGTTTTAAACGGTCCGGTCCGGTCCGGTTCTAACCATGGTTCTTTAATTGAGAACCAGTAACTGAACCAAAATTAACGGTTCTTATTTTTTTGAAACCATAACCTGACCGCGGAACCACAGAACAAGACCAAATAGGACGGTTCGATCCGGATCTTTTACGGTTCGGGTGGTTTTCTTGAACACCCTTAATTATTTACACAAGTAATATCCATTGAGTTCTGGGATAAAGAAAAACCATAAAGATTGACGGCATGCAACTATGCAAGTAATTTAGCTCTGTGGGATAAGCTAAGGATAGGGTAATGGGTGGGATAAGTTTATCCGGGTGTAGGTATCTTGCTTATCCTGGGGGAATAAGACACCGTTTTGAAAAAGAAGGTAAATTTCAAGGTCAAAAATTATGTATTTACGCAAATAATTTTTCTACCAATATGGATCTTGTTTGATAGATTTCATTGAGATCTTTTAAACGGTGTAAAAAAAATTGAAAAATTATTTTTCATTTTCGTTATATTTGAGTTTGAAATTACCCTCTTTTTGAAAAAGAAGGTTTTTAGAAAAAGCGGAACGGGGTCTAAGTAAGTTAGATGCAATTGCTTATACAAGCACCTGATATAGTCCAGGATAAGCTTGTCCGACTTAGCAGCTCCCCTCAAGAGTCAAGATCCCCATCCCCACCATACCAGTCCAAGATAAGCTTATCCGATATAGCAGCTCCCCTCAAGATTCCCATCCCCATACCCCTCAAGACCCACTTGGTGGACACCACAAGGTCAACGACAGTGATCCGAACCGTCCACCTCGTAATTCTCATTCAGACCAATCAATATGCAAAAATAAATTTAATCAAATACCGATGGGTACAATATTATTCGTGTCTTTCGTTACGAATTGAACCATCAATATAAACCTTAAATGTACTGTCCATTTTATAAAAGCAGACTCAATTAGTTAGCGTGTTTATTCCTATCCGATCAAATTAATTTTTTACATACTACTTTGTCCTGGTGAGATTTACGAGGTGAATGATTCAAATAGTTATTCCTGGCCTTGTGGAGCCCACAAAATGGGGTCTTGAGGGGAATGGTGGGGATGGGGACTTGATTGGAGCTGCTTTCAAAAATTTAGGTGTGCTCTAGGTTTGGCTTAAATAGGCCACTTGGTTCTTTTTTTTGGTCAATTTTTTCTTTTCCAATTGTTAGTTTTGCGTCAATTGTAGCTTATATTTGCCTTTACTCAAAAAATTTTAAGTTTGGATCAAAATATTTTCACTTTTCCGATGCATCTCGTCGGGTCGAACTAATAATCCACAAAAATTTGATACAAAATTAACGAATGCAAAAAAATTAATAAAGACAATAAATAAGCCAACTTGCTTATTAAGCCAAATAAGGCCTAATAATCCTTTTGATTATTTCTATGTTTGTTCTAATTTTTTTTGTCTATGTTAGTTTTGCATCAATTTTTTTGGATTGGTTCATCACTACAATAGGAATATAACTAATAATATTATTCAAAATTAAAAAATACAAAAAATGTTTGTCGGATTATTTTTTTGCTTTAGTAAAATCTTTTAAGATTTTGACAGTAATTTATTAGTACATTTTATATTCCTCTCGTCAGGACGAACTAATAATCCGCAAAGAAAAAAAAGGATGCAAAATTAATTGATGAGCACCCAATGTTATTAATATTTGGTACGACTAGTCCCGTTTTATGTCGTTTATCTTATGCTTATTTGTCGTTTTTAGTAATTTTGCGCGTAAGGTATTTTGTTAAGCGTTTCAAGCAAAACGCGATAAAAGGGCGTGTTTTGACTCCATGGACAACCCTTGAGGGTAACCAAGTGGCAAAGCCATATGGAGCGCAGCCGTTGGGCTTTGGGAAAGTGAAGCTGGGGGGCCGGAGAGTGCCAAGGGCCGTCGGTTGTCAAAGCGGGGCATGAAGGTCTTGATTTGCCAAGAAGCAGCTCGGTATCGATACGGATCGCTGTGTATCGATACTGGATCAAAACAGAGAATCTCAGGTTTCAGTGTATCGATACAAATTCTCTCGTATCAATACGGGACCTATATGGGGAAACTTGGTTTTCAAGGCAAGACAACTCGGTATCGATACGGGTCCTTTGGTATCGATACAGAAGGCTTACCAACATGCTTTTTGACAGCTTTTAACTTTTCATTAGTGGCAAGTTTCCACTTTTGGCCATTTTCTGAATATTTTGGAGGAGAGAGAGTGTCACTTTGTATAAATAGACCTCTCTCTGTCTCCCTTTTGGTACCTAGCTCTTTACTACCTTAGTCTTTTACTCCATTAAAGCCTTCTTAAGCTTTCTAGTTTAATTGTTCAAGAACTACTTAAGGTATTTCTCATTTATTAATGTTGTAGCTACGACTTGGATCCTTCTTAATATCAAGTTTATTTTCGTTTCATCAGTTAAAAATCATGTCTCATTTTTATGCTTGCTTTGTTGCTTTAGCTATGTGTGAGTAGTCGTTTGGCTAAGTCTCAGGGTAATCTTTCCCAAGGCCTTAGGTGTTTATTTGGTTCTCAAACTCTCGGGTATAAAATCATGGTTTTCGGAATTGAGTTAACCTAGCCATTTTGGTCTAAGCGAGGGGTGTTAACTCATTGGTATAAAGTTTAGTCAAGTAGTCTTGGCAAGCGACATACCGAGGGCTCGTGGCCTCCTACGCGTTAGATTTATTAGCAAAAATAGGTTAGTTTAGTTCCGATTAATCACATTTTTTGTTAAACTTAGTTATTAAAGATAAATCTTCCGGGCATGAGCACGCGGTTGTGTCTCTCGCTTGAGTTATAATTGAGAACCGGTAACGACCTTTGTCAAAGGAAAGACGATCCCTAGACTTGCATCTTTTAGTTCATAAAGCTCATTTCTAGTCTTTTACCTTAGTAATTCCACCGTTTAAAGCAAAACCAAAGTTGCCCATCTTAAACGCCAAAATCCACCATATAAAACCTACAATCCGATTAAGCTATTTTCGATTTCCTGTGGTACGATCCTGGACTTCCGGATATTATGCTTTCGACAATCTAGCCCTACGCTTGGGGTTTTCATTGGAAGGCAAGGTTGTGGCATAAGCATTAATAAAGGCGAAAAAAATTTGAACAAAAGC
>BPLS01000169.1:289288-356328 GCA_019656275.1 Rhododendron kiyosumense | reverse complement strand
AAAAAAAAGAAGGTAATTCAAAAGATTATTAGGCTAAAACAAGTCTTACTTTAATTTTCTAAGATAGAGAGTTTTCCATTCTTGTAAACTTATTTTTCTTCTTCGTTTTGTGTGTTATGTATGTCTTTTATGAACTTTTGTTAGATTTGTATCATATTTTTTTGGATTAATAATTTGTCTCGACGAAAGAAGTTTAAAAAGTACAAAATTATAACGGAAAGCAAAAAAAGTTCACTAAAGACGGAAAAAAAAGAAGGTAATTCAAAAGATTATTAGGCTAAAACAAGTCTTACTTTAATTTTCTAAGATAGAGAGTTTTCCATTCTTGTAAACTTATTTTTCTTCTTCGTTTTGTGTGTTTTGTTTGTCTTTTATGAACTTTTGTTAGATTTACGTCATATTTTTTTGGATTAATCATCTATCTTGACGAAAGAAGTTTAAAAAGTACAAAATTATAACGGAAAGCAAAAAAAGTTCACTAAAGACAAAAAAAGTATCAAACTTCTATCTTATTTGTAAACATCTGTCTTATTTGTCTAAATTGCTATCCTATTTGAATTTTTTTAACATTGGTCCATATATTTATACTTTTTCGATTCGTCTTGTATTGAGTACGTAATCCCAAAAAATAGGATGAAAATTTAAACAAAAAGTAGAAAAATATTGAAATTTAAGTTCCAGACTTGTAAGTTTACGCGAACTAAGTAACCCCAAAAAATAGGATGAAAATCTAAACAAAAAGTAAAAAAATATTGAAATATAAGTTCCAGACTTATAAGTTTACGCGAACTCAAAGAGTATTGGATTGGAAATGCTCTTCAATAGTAGTATTATTTATTTGATGCATATTAGCATATGGCACGCCACGTTCATTATCATGTATGTATCGTAAGGGTTCAATTTAGAGCCCGTCCGGACCTAAAGTAAGTGTTGTGGCCGCTTTAAGCCTCCAATAATTGGGGGGTTACATGAGTTCTATTGTCGTATTATAGTCTAACAAAAAGAGGTCTTATTTTTAAAAAATCAGGGTTGGCTCTGGTTCAATATTCAATGGAGGTTAATATCCACAACTACTACAATAGTACCTACAGTATATGGGTATAAAGCAAAGCATGACTGTCTGTCTGGCATTCCAAATTTCAAGTTCCAAAGAAATGCAAACTGACAAGTCTCAAGAAAACACAGCCAAAGTAATGGGGGATAACGCAGAGCATCCCACAACATTTTTTATTACCAAGTAATAAAACCAAGAGTGGGATTTCTGACAAGATGTTACACTGGTGCATGTTTCCAAGGAGTCAGAGCTAGGGTTTATTCATGATCAATGCCCCCGACCTCTAATTATATTCCGTTTCAAAACTGATTATAGGAGTATTTTTATTTATTTATTCTCTATTTCATCTTCATGTCTTGATATATTATCTTCATAATGGCTACTATTACTACTTTTTATAGCATATTTTCATGTAGGATTAATATTTTGAGTTTTCTAATCATGCGCGTATAAACATATACATTAACTGTAACATAATACAAATCTAAAAAACTGCAACCAAATTACACCGGTTTGGTTTACCGGTCCAATATTCAGAACATTGGTTAGACGTGGTAAGAGCACCGCGGTACATTCAATAAAAACATGCTACCCACTATCCAATCAGAGTGATTAATGCATGCGTGGAAATGTGCAAGTACTATGGGCCATGGATACATCAAGAAGAGCTGTGCTACCTAAATTATGAAATGATTTTGGGTGTTTTGTTAACGCCTCTAACGATATTGAACCAAGCTCATTTTTTACAGAGACCTTAAACGACATATTTTGAACAAAACGAGCGGCTCCGATCATCTTTGTGCGACCCGAGATGAGAGAAAAAGGGCTCTGTGCACAGCTGCTGTGCACAACTTGCTGTGCACATAGCTTTTCTGCATCAAGAAGGTGGCATCATACAGTTAATTTACCAGATTTATATATAATCATTAATTCTATTTTGAAAAGTATGTGGGAGTTGAATTTTGACTGCTGATTTTGCCATTCCCTTTTTTGTTAACGCCACTCCCCTGCAAGTGTATTTTTGCAAATACACTTGCAGCAGAGTACCGTTAGCAAAAAAGAGAGTGACAAAATCATTTTTCTGAATTTTTTGGATTATTTCTTATTATCAATAAACAAATGGAGTAGTAGTATATATCCACATCAATGGTATTTAACAGTAATACAGAATAAAAGCAAATACTTAAGAAGGCCCTAAACCTCATAAAAAATGGAGTAAGACATAAGGCTGGTTTAGCCGAGGAAGTTTCTCTTTTTGGATTTTAGTTTTGTTGTTATCCAACAGATGTATCTATCGCGTGTACATTAATCCTTCAGACCCTCTTAAATTCTTCTTTCTCTTTTTTTATTGATCTTTATAAATGATTACAAAAATTAAACAGAACAATGGCACACCTGCAAGACGCCAACCAAAACAGCAAAAAAACATGGGAAAAACCTAACTAAAAAACACCCAAAATACCTGAATGAAAACTCAAAACCAAACCTCAAAACCTAAAGCTCCACAAAAAGAGAAAACCAACCGAAGCTCTTACGATCTTTTAATTCTATTTCGAGCCACAACAATGGCTCAAACTGTTCATCTCGAACGAGTCACAAAAAAATTCAACGCTGTACAATTATATGAACCAAAAGTAATTTGTTTTGCAAAATGGAGGACAAAATATAATTTTGAACTTATACCGTCAAGTTTAAATGAGTTGTTCATTTATCTTCTATCTATTACAGGGATGTTATATGCAAGATTTATGAAATAAACGATTTGAATCACTTTTGTGGGTTCGGGATAAGTAAAAATTAAGCATTTGAAGGAGTAAGAGGATTACCGTATGGAGAGGAGCTCCCCTAGTTTATTGGGTCCGACTAATAAGTCACTCTTGTCCAGGTCTCCATTAAATAATAGGGTCCCCTTAGTAATAACTTTTTGTTCTATTCTTTAATTGTGCTGTCTTTTTTGTTGCTCCAACAACCCTTCTAATTTTTTTCCACCAGATATAGCTTGGATAACCTATGTGGCATCTGAGGACTCATTTATGTAGTTTTAAAATTGTGATTTCAACCCATTCATAGGGTGTGTTGCACGTATTTATTTTTTAAATTAAAGATGATACTATATTGTAAGAGAATGACTTGTCTCGCAAAGCGAAAAATAAATATTTAAAAAAAAAAGAACCTTAGCGGAATAGAGCCTTAATTTATTAGTTTCATATCTCACCTCATATTATATTCACCCAAAACTAATTTGTTTGGCAAACAACCCATAAGTTTACTAGATTCAGACCAATTTTTTTGAATTAATTGTTCACAACCAATCAATATCCCTAAGTCGGAAAAAATTCATATAAGATACGCTAAAAACACTTTAAAGTAGTTATAAAAAAAAAAAACTATCTTTTACAAAGTTTTTGTCATCGAATCAGATGATTAATTCAAAAATTGAACACAAACTTGATAAAAATAAAGAGAACATAAGGAAAAAAAAAACGATTTTGCTAATTAACCTCAGTCCAATCTGTTGTGGATAATTCACTCTTAATATCAAAAAAAATTAGGGAAGTGATTTTAGCACTCCCTTAGATAGTGTGGTTATCAATTAGGGGAGTGCCAAAATCAATTCCAAAAAATTAGAATATCAATGTATTTTCCACATATATCAATGCGTGAATATCTATACATATCAATGAACTTTTGCACATTTTGATTGTCTACCAGACTCAGGTTGGTATCTTCTAAAAAAAAAAAGAAAAAGATGCAAGGTAAATCACGCACAGATAAACCCTCCACCTTTTTACCAATTGGAAAAAAATACTAGTATCTAAGGAGCAACAACAAAAAAAAAATTCTTATCGCCTGGCCAGGCAAAAAAAAAATCAAAATCAACAATGTGCAGATAAAGGGGGGGAGGGGGGGAACCACTGTAAAAAGGTTTGGAAAAGACAACACAGAGATATTGAAAGACGCATCAGTTTAGGGTTTTCCCACTGTTACTACAACCCACGATCTGTGCTTCAACTTTACTAACGTGCACACACGACACAACCATGCTTGTGTAAAGTACTACCTCGCAGTATGGCAAGCGTGTACGTTAAGCATGAAAACGATACTAACATGAGCACACAGAGAGAGAGAGAGAGAGAGAGAGAGAGAGAGAGAGAGAGAGAGAGAGAGAGAGAGAACTAGAGAGAGAGAGGGAGAGCAGGTTATTACCCGAATGTATGTTCCCGGAGGTTAACGTCAGCGTCTCCTTGCAGAGGTTACTGAGCTGTGACTCGATGTTGCTCAAGAACGTCGTGGCTTCATCGAACGGCTTCGACAGCTCCTCTTTGTACTTGTGTAGCACCTCGCAGTACGATTCCTTCAAATAATATTCACCCAAAATTAAATTACGAACCATTTCTCTTTCACAATGACAATACATTGCAATATAGCTACACCGGTTGCTGCTACATGACCGTTATGGCCGCTTTTATTACTCCGTTCGTTTCTTTTGTAGAGTTCATTATTTCATTTTGGGCTGTCCCTTGATAAGTGTCCATTTTGTAAAATTAATGAGTAAAAATTGGTACATTATCTATTTTGTCCCTTAAAGTAGATTTCATTTTGAAAAGTTAAGTAAAAATATAATGATAATGCGTAAGTAAGGAAAATGGAGAAAAAAGTTAATGTGAAAAGTATAATGATGATATCTTTTTAATAAATTGAAATTACGAAATAAGACAATTGAAAAAAGACGGAGGGAGTACTATTTTGTCAAAATTAATTTTAAAAATTTAAATCACTATTGGTTCTCTTTTTTTTTTTTGAACACCAAATATTTTTTTAATAAACTTCGAATGTGAATACAAATATCAAAGAGAGCAAAGAGAAATGCAACAAATGTTCATCCGAGACTCCAGCTTTTGATTGGCGAGATGCCAATTAAAAAGAAAACCCAAGGGACAAATCCCACACCCAATTCTCCCTACGTATTACTATTTGATACTCATGCTGTCGCTTCACAATTCACTACCCCACTTAAAACCTTATGTATTGATTCAGCAGCTCTAATAATACTGCTACTAAAATAACAGTACTAGTGTATTTCTCAATTGATAAGAACATGGAGAGAAAAATTAAAACAAACTTATTAACCTCTGAGAATAACGCGGCCGTTGAAAAATTTCGAAATAGATCCTATGTATCCAAAAATCGAGTAACTCAAGGATATTAAATTATGAAGACTGCGGAAGACTTTTTACTGTTTAAAAAAAAAAAAGCCTATCCGCTTGTGCAGTTAAGTTGGGTACATCACTCTTTTCCCCAAATCCTGTTCTAATGGGAGCTTCGTGCCCAAATGAGCTCGTTGATTCTGATACTACTAATTAAGAGCATCTTCAATTCATACTCTAAAATTTCATTTGAGAGTATACGAGAGCTCCAACCCATAATCTACAATTCTTTTCCAGTTGGGAGGATGGATTTTGGTCTTCTCAATATAGAAGATCATCCTCCTATCCTCAATTCAAGAGAAGGAAGATTTTAATCTTCAAATGCATATAACTTTTAATTTGATACACTTATATTTTACAAAATTAAAGTTATTGAAAAGGTCTCAACGTTATATTTAAAACAACACTCATGTTCAATATATTATGAGAAAACATTTAGGACTTAATTCGTTTTGGGGACTCAAACCCCAGCGCACTGCCTCCATTAATTTTTTTTTTTTTAATCTTTTTCTCTCCGCTTATTACACTATAAAATCTCCCCCAAAACTCAAACCGAACAAGGTCTTAACTTTGTAAATTCAAATTTGTAGGAAAAAAAACCAGAAATTGATGAGTTTTGAAAGATACGGACCGTGTTTGGTTGAAGAAGAAATGAATAGTAGCATCTCCTAAATTTAGCTTTTGAATATAAAACATTATTTTGATCCTCTATCTGAGAGGATTTGGGTTGGAAATGCTCTAACTACTGTACACTGCCGCCATTCCGTATCCTTACCGCTCTTTCAAACCGGGAGAGAGAGAGAGGAAGAAGGGGGGGGGGGGGGGAAAGGAGGTGTTACCATAAATTCGTCTAGTTCCGGATCGACTCCGATCTCACAGCAATTGCTTATCGGAAGATTCTCTTTACCAATTTCCTCCAGAAGTGAAGCCATCTCCGGCGGCGCTCCCACCTGTGACATACAGCAAAGGTAGTGTCACTAGTGTACGTATACAAACACACATACACGTCGATATGTGTATATGGAGAAAGTAGTACATGTGTAACTAACGCTCGATCACCTTTCGGCATTCGATGTAGGCAGAAACAAGGTTAGGGTACAGCGGATGATTGGCGATCTGGGCTTTTACGAGATCAGATATCTCCGATCCGGCGGTAACCTCCATATTCACCGTCTCGAACCGGAGCATGTTGTCGACTTGGCCGTGAAATCCAGTGCTCATACTATTGTTCGGGAAATTTCCGATTCCAGTAACATCGTTTGAGAACGAAATCGACGAGTGCAGCCTGTACAGTTCGTCCATTGACTTAAGTAGGCTTTGTATATAGAGGAAGTATACGCTAGCAGACAGTAATATTGCGTTGAGAACGATCGAATGTTCATGAGAGTCGTCCCCCAATAATTGAGCTACAGTCCCGATCAAGCTTCATTAACTAGAATTTGAATTAATTGGTTAGAATTTTAGAGGAACAAAAATCCCGGAAGATCGACGGCTGCGATTTTCGAGAGGAATAATTCGAGCTTTCTCAGGTCTTAATCTGTCATCCGGTTCCAGCTCTCCTTTAATGCGGGAATTTCAACTTCGCGGAATCCCTAAAAAAGAACAGAAGCCTGAACAGTTAAGAGGAGTACTAATCTGGAGATAGAATTTCAAAAGGCAAGACACATAAGAATTTTCGAAGGACTTAAAATTTCTAGAGAGAGAGAGGTGGGGGCTTGAGAAAACTACCTGTGAGAGAATTTGTACACCTGAGAATTGAAGGTGACAAAGACCGGACTTGAGTGGGGAAGGAAAGCAGAAAGAGGGGAGAGAGAGAGGGTGGGAGAAGATGATTAGCTTTTGTGTTTGGGAGAGAGAGAGAGAGAGAGAGAGAGGGGTACCGCGCGCACGTTCTCGCACGCTCTTAAACAGTGGTAGTGAGGAACAACTGACTGATGATTCGAGGAAATCTTCATGCCATGCCGTGAGGCGTATCTATACGTTTATGGAAAACCTCACTTTTGCCCCTAATAGATAGGTATACTATACAACGCTGCTAACCACACAAATAATAGTGTACAGATTGTGCAAAAATTTTGTAGTGGGACCCATTACATGTCCCACACAAATGATTTGAACCATTTATTAAATATACAATAATTTTTTAAGAATCTCCATAAAAAATCATCTCAATCTGATACATATAGGTGCTCGATTTAATCATTTAACTTCTCATTCAGATTTTTGGATCATGAAAAATTAGATAATTGGATCAACATATATAAGCATCGAATCAAATTGAGTTGGTATTTTACGAAAACCTTTGAAAAAATATTTTACATTTAATGAACGGCTTGGATCGTTTGTGTGAAATCCGTGGTAGACCCCACAACAAAAGCTATACACAATCTATGCACTATGGCCCCGTTAAATAACAGTGATAGATGGTTGAGATTCATAAGGTGATGAGATTAGGATTGAGATTGGTAATGAGAAGAGATTAATAAAGAGATGGGATTGGTGATGAGTATGTTTGTTTGAGATGAGATTAGATGATGGGATTATTAATATCATGTTTGTTTCACATGTGATAGGATAGAATTGATAGTATACATTTTCATTTTTGCCCTTCACATAGGATTGGATTGGCAAGTAGATGAGATTGGTGAAGGCTATTTTCGTATTTGTGCATTGACAAGGATGAGATGGTATTGTTAATACCAAGTGGGAGAGGTCCTTCTCAATACCCCGTAATACCCATCTTGCTAGTCCTAAGGACTAATAATCCCAACCCATTTTTAGTTATCAAACACAGTATTAATAATTTCTTGGGATTGGATTACCAATCCCAACCCCTTGAAGGTTTATCAAACGAGCCCTATTTGTCTGTGTAGACAGACTTATTGTGTACTACGAGGAGATGGCTTTCCTGCACTTAGAAAGCAAATTGCACACCATGCAGTTCGCCATTTTTGTTGCTTTTGGGCCTCGTTTGATGATCAGAATTGTTCATATGATAAAGCTCAATGAGTAGTTTGACCATAAAAAAAATCAAAAATAAGTTTTCTCTTCATACAAATGGGTTGAAGTTGGTTTAATCCAGTGTGTATGGTACGCTTTTTCAAAGAGAAATGTGTTTTGTTTTTATACCTATAGGAAATTTATTAACATGCTTTTTTTTCATGGTTAAAGTAATCGCTGAGTTCTATCATATGAACAATTCTGATCATCAAACGAAACCCAAAAAGAGCACCAAAACTGAGAAACTTCAGGTTGTGCAGCAACTGCAGGAAAGCCATCTCCTACTATAAAGTGGTAATTTCACTCACACTATGTACTTCGCACAATTTTAACTTACACGTCCTCAATTTTATTTTTATGTATACTTACACCTTTGTACTTTCAAGTAAAGTGAAAACGTCAATTTAGTCTTTAAAATTGTCAGATTTGTGTCGAAATGACCTGAGCAATAAAATGCTCTCCAAAATGCATTAAAAATGACCAAATCACCCTTATAGATATCATATAAGTCTTTCCATTTTTTCCTCCTTACATTTGAGTAAACCATCTTCTTCCCTATTCCAAATAAGCTTTGAATTCATTTATCATCGATACAATGAGAAAGATAGATGCCTTGTTTGTTTCTAAGTTTAGAAAAGTTTTTGTTTTGTTTTGTAATCATTATCCTATTTTTCTCCAATTATTACTCTCAATTCTCTCTCTATCTCTCTCCACTCATTACCCCTATATCCAATCATTATCCTGTTTCTCTCAAAATCCAGAAACAAAACGAACAAAGCCTGATATCAACCTTACGATCGTGGGCAAGAGAATCAAGTTCCAATTATTTTGAATCATTTCTGCTTCTCCTGTGATTTGATATATGGGCTGAGAGCTACAATTGGAGATGAAGATGGAAAATGAGAAGAAAACGTTAGTGGAAGGAATGAATAAAGTGGAAGGAATGAAACAAGACATGAAAGTGTGATGTATAAAGTGGAAAATGTGTTCGAGAGTTATTGTGTAAAGAAATTGAAGTTTGGAAAGTTGTAATGTGATATGGATGGAGGGGTGATTGTGTAATATAGGTGTTATATGTGTGTGGAGGAGTGGAACATGTTACCCATTTCCCTCTCTCATCTCACTCAAGTGTTTCTTCCTCCCATCTCTCACGGCATGTAACGCCCCTAATTTTGGGGACGTTAAATAAACATTTTATTGTAAACTTAAATGGAGTCATGACTCATTATTACAACAAAACTCTTACAAGAGTATCTTTATTTAAACACAGAAAGGGAAAATTAGGGTCCTTATCTACTGCTCTGCTTGTTCCTCCATCCTAGCCAATTCCTCGACTCCGAAAGCCTCCGAAGTGAAGAATTCGCCCAAGTCATCTATAATATCTGACACATTATACCGGCGTCGCCACCAATATAATATGTCAGGATCGCCAATGGTAACACCATGAGCTACAAAAACCCAATAGAATAAATCCTACCCATTAATCCTTAACTTAAACAATTGATATGGTTTCCTCATAGAACATGCATGTTTTTGTAAACAATAACACATCCACATTCACTATTCAACCAACGTTCGTGTCTGTGATTTTTCGTGTTTCTCCTACGCGACTCGTCGTAAACCATGTCATCATTTTCACTTTTCTTTTTCCAAATCAACATTTTCAAAATGGTTTTTAACACACCCAACCTCGGTTCCACCATTCCGGTCTCCCGAGTATTCTCACAATGGTTCCGCCGTCCCGAGTTCCCATTTGCACACAAAACCTGCATTGGCTCCTCTCCGTGGATAACCAAGCTACACACCCAACCTCGGTTCCGCCGTTCCAGTCTCCCGAGTATCCTCCCAATGATTCCGCCGTCCCAGGTTCCCATTGGCACACAAAAACACACACACCACACAATGGGCAAGTCCGGCCACATTGCGGTTTTTAAACCTCTTCCTTTTTTCAAATCACGCCTTGTCTTTAACACACCCTAGGTGTCATATTTCTAACTTTCTTGATTACGATGTCTCGTTTGCATGCATAGACTCCGCGGTAGGACTTTCCACATACGAGATCATAAATCATTCATTGTAATCTTGAACTAAACTAGCAAGATCATCCAACTCTATATTATTTAGCATGCTCAAATCACAACTTAAAGCATAACGCCACGTGTACGGATGCCTTTGGAGTGAGAACCACTTATGCTTTATCACACAACAAGTAATACAAACAATTCATGGATGCATGCTCATAACCATCCTAAAATCAAAATACAAGTACTTCTAATCAAGCGTTCATCTTTCAAAATCTATTCTTTTCTCCTTTGAGGGAAGTTCAAAACAACGTATGTTTATTAGAGTAAAAATAGTTTATTCCACATGTTTATACATCCTTTAGCAAAAATGAATTTACTATCTTTTATGCATTTCAAACTTTTTAAGCATTATACAACTTTATACATTGAAAGGAAGTAGTTAGGCATATCCTAAATATACTTTTAGAGTAGAGAGTAAGAATAATCTACTGTTCTTCTAGGCGGTTAGTCGGTTTTGAGACTCGGTCATCGGTTTTGCGAATCGGCGGCGTAACGGCTCCGAAGTACTTCGAAAGGAAGAGAGATGGATTTTCTCTTCCAAGAAACAACTTTGCTAACTATACTAGGCTACTTTAAAGATCTATGGGTGGTTTGGTGGTAGCTCTCAAGAACTTAAAGAAACTTAAACTTTGGAACTAAGAAAGCTTAGAAATTCTAGAGAGAAGTGAGAGCAAAGAGTGAAGGTGTGAGAATGACTTGAAGTGAGCTTGCTATTTATAGGCCAAGGCTCTCCCTCTCCCTCTCCCACCCGAATTCTCTCTCTCTCTCCTATCTTTGATTTTTTTTCTTGCTTTGGTCATGTTAAGGTATGGCTTGAAGGGTAATGTACAAGTACTAACAATATTTAGGTATAAAAGACTAGATTTTTTTGTACCTTGGGGTTAGATTTTAGAAAGATTTGATGGAAGAAAGAATGGACGGTTCAAAATTTTGGTTTAGTAAGTATGTATATATAAGGACAATGGTGGATAGATTTGACTTGGAGAAGTATAAAGAAATGGGTTGTAAGGATGTAAAAAGATCATGTCAAAGTACTCTCCAAATCTCTCCTATATCTCTCCGTCTCTCACAAGTACAAGGTACCTATATTAATAACTTGAATTGGAAGAAAAATATAAGATGGCATGCTTAAAATTATCTATGAGGTACATACATCTATATATAAGTACTAAAAAAAAAAATCTAGGGAAGTGATTTTGGTGGGTGACTTATTTTTATTACCCAATGGATAAAATTTTTCCTAATATTTATTAACCAATGGGTAAAGGTTATGAGAATGGTCTAGGATTCCTTAGAATTATAATAATGGCTATGAGGTACATATACCTATATATAAATATATAGGTGTACTTAGCAAATCTAGGAAAAATAACTTATAAGGTACATGTACTTATATATGAAGTTATTTGTATACCTAAGAAATCTAGTAAAATACTTTAAAAGGTACATATATAAGTATATAAGTGTACTTAGAAAGTCTAAAAAAGTAACTTTGGTCAATCTAGGTTTAGAGTTTCAAGTCTATAGCAAATCTAGGCTTTTCTATTATCCAAAGGATAACATTTTTCCTACAAACTATTGTTCAATGGGTAAGGAAGGTAAATGAGGAGATATACTTGAATAAGGTCTTGAAATGATTATATGTCCTTTAGGCATTTTTATAGAAGACTATGAGGTACATATGTACCTATGTTCATACATATACAAGTATATATGAGATCTAGAAGATTGACTTTGGTTGGTTGTCCCTTGGGTAATATTTCCCCTAACAATCATTAACCAACAGTTAAAGAAAAAGTATGGTCTTGAATGACTAGTCAAGTAAATATTATAGTTACTATTTTGGTCTAAGGGGTTCTATTAGGGTTTTTGGATAGTTCACAAGGCTCAAAGATGGTAAAAAAAAGTTCATCTAGGTTAGGAAATTGTAACTAGGTGAATTGGTAGTTTAGTTTCTCCAACTAGTCGTTTAAATTTAACTCTACTTGCCATGTAGACTTCTAGTCAAGAAATAAAATTTTTAAGGACTAAAACCTAATTATGACGGATTATTAGAAATTAAAAAGGAAATTTAAAAGCAATCCAAGTAATTAAAATTATAAATTCAAATATTTAAACGAATTTTTATTTATTGAAAATCAAAGTCGTTACATGGCACATCTCTCTCCCTCTCTCCCACGCTCAAATCCCTCATACGCTTATAAATCCACCTCGAATCCCTCACCATATTGCGATCATAACCTCAAAAATCTTTGGCTTGAGCTTGGGAAGGGCGTATTTGGTTGATTTCAAGGCTTTGGGAGCTAGGACTTGATTGAAACACTTGGGTTTGGCTTTAATCCGCGAGGTAGAAATTTCTCACTCTCTTTATATGTTTGTGAGTTGATTTGGTGACTTTTTGTTGGGTTGGATTGCTTGTTTCGAGCCTAGATGAAATCTTTTAAAGTCTATAAAATGGCCCAAAATCTGCAGGCAGTTTGGGAATAGAGTTTTTTGCAATTTCAAAACTAAATGGGTCTATCTATTCTCTTAATCTCTTCCAGAACTGAGGTTTTTTTGCAGTTTTGAAACTGATTGGAAAAGTTCCCAAGCCCTTTATTTCAAACCCCGATCACCTTAAACACATTCTCAATGCCCTCCAAATCAACCCATCGAAATACAAATTCCGATGATCATCCAGATTCCTTATATTCATATTGAGCAAGATTTGGTCACAATAGCCTATGATTGAGCTTACGTCTGATTTTTTAATTAATGGAGTGTTGGTTTTCTTTTCTCTCCTGTCGCTATGGCTGCTTGTCATTTGGACTTGTGGCTCGTTCGATTGGGTTATATTGTCTATCTTTATGAGTTTGAGTAATTTATTATATATTTGACATGTGGTATGTGGATAACTTGAAGTGATAGATATACCAATAGTCGAAAGGAGAATCAGTGACTCATTATGGACAGTTAATGATCAATATGATATACATGAGCCTACTAATACATAATCGATGCATAGTGATGTGATGTGATATGTTGTATTGAGATTAAGTTCATGGATAACTTACGAACACCTATAACGCAATGGGAATTTGTTGTTGAAATGAGAAATTTATAGGATAAGGGTTGTTTTCTCCTGAAAATATAATGGGATATGAAAGGTTTAACATGGATATACAGGGGTCCTAAGTACCTGAAATGTGAAATGGATATACGGGGTCCCAAGTACCCAAAATGTGAAATTGATGTACGGGGTCATGACTACTTGGAACGTGGAATGGGTATACGGGTCCTAACACCCGAAATGTCTCTAGGTCCACCATTCGGTGTGACGCTAGTAAGGAGCTTTTTAAGATTTTATCTAAAACCAATGGAAAATATACGGATCATAAACTCCCGGAACGTGAATCACTTGATACGAATAAGTGTGAGGTATAACTTGAACAACAAGGAATTGGATAGACAATAATGGGTTAAATAACTAAGTGTAAAGTGTTCTTGTGAGATCTTTGGTCTCTGATGTAGAGACTTGTAATTTCGTTTAATAAAGTTAAATTGTTTCGTAAAGGATAATTGAAGATATTATATGGATAATTGTTCGAGGGGTTCAATGTGCAGGAGTTTGGAAAATTTGGGTGATAGTGTAATATGCTTATGTGTAAGTATATATAGGGAGGAGTGTGAGAAACACACTCACACCTTTCACTCTCACTCTCTCGTCCATCCCTCTCTCCTCTCGGCTCTCTCTCTCTTCTCTCACTCAAAACTTCTCCCATTCAACTCAAGAACCCACCAAAACAACCTTTAAATCCTTCGTTCCTTCGCGTAGTGGAGCTTGTTTCTTGTCGGATTAAGTTCGATAAAGGCATATCTCATCCGATTTCAAGATTTGGAGCTAGAGCTTGGAGGATCCTTGATTTTGCTCTTCAATACTTAAGGTAGGGAGTTCTACCTTTCAATATATGTTCATGACTTATTTCTTATAGCTTGAATCTCGCTATTTGTTGTTATTGTTGTTGAGGCTGATGTTGTTAAGAAACCCATAAAAATCTGCTCGAACAACCCTGGTATCAATTCCGTTTTCCATGGGTATCGATACCCTTGCATTAACAAACCCATAAACTCACAAGTATCGATACCATTTTCCATGGGTATCGATACCCTTCGGCTAGAATGATCGTAACCTATTGGTATCGATACCTCTTTTTATGGATATTGATACCCTTATGCTTAGGGGTAGTTTTGTTGTTTTTGATCCCTCCTTCACCGTTTTGGTTCCCGATCACTTCTAACCTACTCGAAACGCCTCCTGAATGACCCTTAGCTTGATCACTCATAGTTGATGAATCCATTGAGCGTTTCCATATCTTTAACGCTCGTTTGGACATAATTTCATAAAAACCACCTTACGCACCAAAGTTAGATTTGAACGATATGAACACGACAGTAAAGGGATTTTGGAACATTACGGACATAACAAGAACATTTAGGACTTATCGACGGGTGAGTGCCTGGCAGAGGATTTCGTTTCGACATTCTTTAACCTTCCCGATAAGAGCTTTAGCTCAGACACATGGCGATGCGAAGTTGATTTCATGAAAATGATGGAAGGATTTGATGAAATTGGGCTTTATTGAGATTGAAATCTCTTGGAAACTTCGAAATACCTTCGTTTGATATCATTCTCATATGTTGTGTTGTTGCATCTAGTCTTCATTGCTTGATCATCTATATATTTCATTTACATATATGGTTAGATTTGAGTTTTCTACTGGGCTAGTGTAGCTTAACCTTTCTATCACTTTCAGGTACGGACCAATGATAGCGGCATGAAGTGTTGTGCATGCATGACTTCACCTACTTTTGAAAGCTGACACCAAGGAATTTACCGACATCTTTTATAGGTCTTATTTTGAAAGATGTAGTGTAATCCAATTCATTTCATTTTAACTAAAGATGTTTGTAATACTCTTAACTCTCTTAAACTCGTGTACTTATGATATTTGGGCCGATGTGCCAATCATGTAATATTTTAAGGATATCCAAACTTTGATGAATGACTTGGAAATTGACAAACCTTTTGGGGATTATCGTATGTATCAATGTGAGGCTTTCATTATGAAAATCCTTTATATTTATGATGAAAATCAAGAGTGTGACATATGATGTAGAATTGTACCTTATTGTATGTTCCTTTGTTTTCCGAAATCTCCTTTCTCATCTATACGTGTTATTTCATTTGCATATAAAATTTGTAGAGATTTTTTTTCTATTAGGCTAGTTGTGGACACCTCCCCAAAGGGGCATCACCACTCAGTAATCATGCTACATGTTTTATTTGATTTGGACAAAAACTATGGATACTCCCGTGGCTAGAAGTATCATCACACAGTTAAGGCCACATTTGAACAGAGTCGCCATTAGTTTTAAAAAAATTAAGAAAACAAGTAGAGATTCTTGAATCGGGAGCCAAAGTGAGGGTAATGTATTAAGCACCTCTCTCTGCCCAGCCATAAGGCTGACCCATAATTGTTCAACATAAATCTAATTATTATTTTATTTGATTCCACACATAAAACTTGTTTTTAGCCATTAAATATTTAATAAGTGATCCAGGAAAGAAAATAAATAACACAAGATAAGGTAAGGGACGCCATGAAGAATAAAACAGTAAACAATAGAAAAGTAAACTGTCCTAGCAAATTGATTTGCACGCTGACCGGAGAATAGATCTGTCGACCAACAAATCATGTTGGTTTAATGTGCCGGCCAAATAATCTGAGTCTTGGCCGATGTTCTTCCTCACACCAAAACAAAAAAATTAATTAAGCAGAAATAAGAATTTAAACAACAAAAAAATAGAAATTAAAGAATACCAAAGGCCTTGTGGCCTTCCCACCTTGATCCCTCAAATATTAGATTGCTTAGATTGAAGTTGATTGTGGTGATTGACTTCACTCAAATCCTAGAACTAAGTGGGTTCTTTGGGGGTTTGGTCTCTCGGATGCGGCCGCTCACGGGAAGTTAGGGGTTTAGTAGAGGATGTATGAGAGGTGGATTTGGTAGAGCATGGACGTAGGAGATGGACTACGCGTAGAGAATTTGGGTACAGAAGTTGTATGTAATGTGTGAAACCCTAAGGTTAAGCACCTTTATATTGGGCACGAAAATCAATGTGGACCATAGGATTTAGAGGTTTGGATATAGAAAACTAGGTCACCAAGGTTGATTTCGTGCTCATGAAGTAAATTCAGTCTGTTTTAGGTTTTTCAAGAGCTGTTACAGAAGGTTTCAGATTTCTAATGAAATTGATCTGTCGGCCTTCAAATCGATTTACCGTACGAGTTTTCAAAAACTCAAGTAAATTGATCTGTCGGCCTTCAGATTGATATATCGGCCTTCAAATCAATTTATCTTGAAAGCTGAATTTTGGGCTTTTTAAGGGGCTACAAAGGCTCACAAAGCTTGTTGGGCTTAGGTGAAGTCAACCACAACATTTAGAAACATGTTCATCATCAGGATCGTCTCTAGGGTGGAACCCGAAACATCTTTTAAGCCAAATTGGGGTGTTTAAACTAGTGTAGCTCAACCCTTCAGGTATAAATGTGGAACACTAGCTTGGAGTGCATTAACGGGAAAACCTTTTGAAAGCTAACATTGAAGATGTTATAGATATTTGTAAGCATTTAACTCTAATTCTCACTCAATACACTTGTAATATTGGGCCTTCATGCCTTGGATGTAACCCTTTTGAAAATCTCAAGATGATATCGCAACTCTTTTGGGGTACTTTATATTTTATTGTAAGGATTTTTATTTATGGAAAGTTATTATTATTTATGTTTGAAATCGAAAGCGTGACAGAAGCAATTTTTGTATTTCTCTTTTTACCTTTACTATTTGCACATAAATCTTTAACTAAGATTTTTGTTCTTCTTGTTTTTACCCTTCACTCTTTTTCTTCTTCTTCTTCTTCTTCTTCTTCTTCTTCTTCTTGTTTTTACTCACTTGAAATTATTATTTTGTCCTTTCAATTTTTCCACACATCAAGTGATAATATAGTTAATTCACATGCATAAAAGAAGAAGAAGCGTGGATGATAAAAAAGAAAATCCGAAAACCAATTCCTTTTAACATTTGGGAATGTATTTTGTCCAAAATAATGGCACTAATTTTTACACCTGTCTTTCTACTGTTTTGCCACTTCCTATTTCATTCGAACTTACAATACTAACCTTTGGTTGATTAACTTATTTTATATATGAACGGATAATTGTAGTAAATTCATATTATAAGAAAAGTTTCAATGGTAAACATAGGAATTCGACAATTAACTCTCAAAATCAAATAAAAACCTAAACATCGAAGAACTTTTTTTTCGAGAACAAAGGATTCATACACACATACGTGTGCATATATGAGGATTGGTTCCGTTCACAAAATATTTGACACAATATTTGGTACAAGTATTGCGTGGGGAGTGCATGGGACCCTCACGCAAATTAGGACTGCCCAACAGATCAATCGAACCGCCCAAACCGACCAATCCGTCCAAACTGATCCGTTCGTAAACCAAACCGAGGTATGTTGCCACTTATCACTTTGTTATTAATAGAGATTTTTACTTTCAAGTACAGAAAAGTGAAACTTAATTCCTATTAAGGAGAGATGAAATACTTAATTACCACTAGATCCAATTTTATAAGAATACATTTACCGTTAATAGAAGTGTCGCCCTAGCGTTTTAGGGTATCCAAAGGTTTTAGAGTACTCTAGTACCCTAGGGTTTAGGGTTTAAGATACTTTAGAGATGATATTTTGAAAAAAAATTCCAATTCAAAAAGTACTTATTCTTACTTTCAGTCATTATTCTAATTTCTCTCTCCTCTTTCAAATGATTATTTTCTTTTGTCTTTTTATCTCTCTCCATTTATTACTTCTATCTCCAATTATTATCACAATTTTGTTCTCCATTCATTACCCAAAAACCGAATTAAAAAATTTTCAAAATTCCATCCGAACAAGACAAAATCTTTCCAACACCTGGTAAGAAATTGGCAACAGCAATGCTACACGCACAGTAAAAGTGCATAGATTTTGTGCACAGATTTTTGTGGGGCCCACTACGGGTCCCACACAAATAATCCGAGCCGTTCATTAAATGTAAAACATGTTTTCAAGGGCCTCCACGAAAAATCAGCTCAATCCGATACTCATAGGTGCTCGATTCAATCATTTAACTTTTCATTCGAATTTCAGGATAATGAAAAGTTAGATGATTGAAATCGAGCACTTATAGGTGTTGGATTAAGCTGATTTTTTGCGGAGGCCCTTGAAAAAATGTTTTACATTTAATGAACGGCTTGAATTATTTGTGTGGGACCCATAGTAGGCCCCACAAAAAATCTGTGCACAAAATCTGTGCACTTTTGCTGTGTGTGTAACATTTCTGAATTGGCAAAGCTGGTGTGGTGAGGGATAAACGAGAGATTTTAGCCACAAAAAAAAAAGCAATAAAAAATGTGTGGCATGTGTATTTATATTGGGTGGGGTCAGGACAGGGTATGGCCCTGGGGGAACTGTTTGACATGACATTCTGCCATGTTTCGAATGTCGATTGGTTGAGAGCTCCGCAATCTGCTGTGGTGCGGTGTACGACTTGGGGCCTTTTTTCGTTAAATAAAGCCAACTTGGCTTTATTTGTTTGTTTTTATATTTTGTTCTCATTTACTATAATTTTTATAAATTATTAATTTGTCTTGATAAAATGAACTGAAAGAGTAAAAAATATTATCAAAACTCAAAATTTTTGAATAAAGACAAAAATAATGTGAAAGACATTTTTTTTTTGTTTATTTTCTTCTTTATTCAAAATATTGGCATTTTGATCAAAATTTTTATTTTTTCGGTTCCTCTCGTCAATACAAATCAATAATCCAAACAAATTAAAGCAAAAATAACAAATATAAATTTCTTTAAATAAAAACAAAAAAAATAAGCTAACGGGTTTATGTGGCAAAAATAAGCTACAGATCCATCTCTTTCTTCTGTCCATTCATATACCCCTCAGAGAAGTGGTCTCTTTTCTCTGTGAAACAGCCCATATACCGGGGAAGTCCCTGAACCCGGTATTCTGACCCTATTTCACTAACAACTTTTTTCATTTTGTCTTTATTTGTATTTTTTTATGCATAAGTTAGTTTTGCGCCAAATTTTTTTATGACTTATTGATTCGTCTCAATGAGACATATCGGAAAAATAATTTTTGTTACTTTTACTCAAATATTTTGAGAAACAACCACTTTTAAGTAAAAAAAAGTCAACGGTGTTTGTGCTTCAACTGTTGACGATTGGAACGAACCCTCTACGTCTGACGTGATTTCTATCTCCACTTTTAAGTAAAAAAAAGTCAACGGTTATTTCCCAAAATATTTTTTTCCGATTCGTCTTGACGAGACGAATTGAGAAACCAAAAAAGTGATATACAAAACTGACAAACGCGAAAAAAAATTTAAATAAGGACAAAATCCAAAAAGTGGAAAAATATGTTAATGGAATAGGATCTCAATAAAGGCAATGCGCAA
Source organism: Rhododendron kiyosumense (assembly GCA_019656275.1). Classification (NCBI taxonomy): domain Eukaryota; kingdom Viridiplantae; phylum Streptophyta; class Magnoliopsida; order Ericales; family Ericaceae; genus Rhododendron; species Rhododendron kiyosumense. The sequence goes on along the minus strand of BPLS01000169.1, from coordinate 336,413 downwards.
ATAAATACTAGCGGAGTAGTTAAGAAAATAATAATAATTGAAGAAAACGTTGTCGTTAAAGTAAGGGCAAAAGAGCTGTAATTTGCAAAATGTTGTGGGACCCGGGGGCTCTGCTGCCCGGATGGGCGCAGTAGCCCCTACCCAGGCCCAGAAACGGCGACGTTTCATTTAAAAAAAAAAATCAAACCACCAATTTGCAATCCTATGGAGCAGAAACGTGATTATAAGAGCTTTAAAGACAAAATTTGATTATATCTCTTTCGAATAATATGATCAAAATAATAAGATCTTCACACCCGTTTAAACGGATTAAAAATTGGAGCACTTAATTTTTTGAGACCATTTTTTTATTAAAAAATATAGTTAAAATTAAGTGCTTCAATTTTTAATTCGTTTGAATGGGTGTGAAGATCTTATTATTTTGATCATATTATTCTAAAGAGATATAATCAAATTTTGTCTCTAGGGCTCTCATAATCACATTTCTGCTCCATAGGATTGCAAATTGGTGGTTGTAATTTTTTTTTTAATGAAACGGCGCCGTTTTGGGCCTGGGTAGGGGCTACTGCGCCCATCCGGGCAGCAGAGCCCCCGGGTCCAATGTTGTGTTACCGGCTTTGTTTGGTTTAACTTTTCAAAAGTTATTTTTGAGAGTTAGAGTAGTAATGAGTGGAGAGAGATAGAGAGAAAGATTTATTGAAAACTGTGCCGAGAGTTAAAAATAACTTTCAAAACGTTCAACCAATTGGAGATATTCTTCACAATTACCTCTCAATAAAATTAGAAAATTGATTTTGGCACTTCAGTTTTAGTCACTGACACTTCATTTTATGTCTTTTTTTAACACAGAAGGGTAAGATAGTAACTCCACTTACCACCTCCACAAGAAAATTACTGGAGCGGTATGAGGACCTGTGTATGTGGGATTGCAAAACAAAAATTGGATTGGCAAAGGTTGAAAGTGGAGTATCAAAATTACATCCCTATAAATGTAGATACACCATTTGGTGTATATCAAATATACACCGTGTTCCGTAGGACCCATTTCGAGATCTCACACAAATGATCAGAGCCTCTTTATTTGTTTAAAACAGCTTTTTAAGGATCGTTGTAAAAAATCAGCTCCGTTGAATATCGGTCTGTAAAGGCTTGACCGATTTTACGCTGAGATTGCATTCTTGTAAACTTTATTTTCTTTTTCATTTTGTGTGTTTTGTTTGTCTTTTTTGAATTTTTGTTAGATTCACGTCATGTTTTTTGAATTAATTATCCATCTCGACGAGAAGAGTCTAAGGCCTTGTTCTAGTATGTTTTTCTAGGGCTCTTTTTGTCCTTATTCAAATTATTTTCACGTTTATTAGTTTTGAGCTTACCTTGTAATTAGAGAAAGGAACCCGAGTTTTGGAGTTTTCGCCCCAACCTAGGTTAGGGGTTAGACCGTATCTTGCTGCAGAAAAACATAATAGGCTTGATTCGTCTCGATTAGAGAAATCGGAAAAGTAAAAGATATATTTTTACCCAAATATTTCTAGAAATATCCAAGATAAAGTCCAAAAGCTCAAAACATCGGGTTTTGGGGCAAAAATAAGAAAAAACCCTAAAAAACTTAGTAGAACAAGGCCTAAAAAGTGAAATTATGACCAAAAGCAAAAAAAAAAAAATTGAAAACAATACCAAACAACTATTTTTTTGTTCTAAAGGATCGTCTTATATGAACTTTTTCAACATCAGTCCACATTTTTATACTTTTCTGATTTCTCTTGTCAAGACAAATAATTAATCTTTATGATGAAAAACTCAACAAAAGGTTGCGAAAAGTAAAAAACATTGAAAGAAAATTTAGACAAAATGCGAAAAGTAAAAAACATTGAAAGAAAATTTAGACAAAAAGCTTGGGAAAACACAGCTTAATTTTGTTTACTAACAAGAAATTGAGCAAAGAATTACCGCTAGTCTATTCCCCCAGCTATTGTGCCTTGGCGAGTGGCAATGCATGCATCACATCCCTGCTATAAACACTAATTTGTCTTTTAACCTTTGGAAAATGATTTTCACACCCTCTTTTTTATATTCACATTCTTCTTCTTTTTTGTTAGTATTTTAGCAAATATAATACATACACTTTCAACACTAAAAAAAAAAAGGAAGAAGAAGAAGAAGTGTGGATTAATTGACTCCGTCCCCTAACTTTGGTCTACTTTCTTTTGTGTGTTTTGTTTGTTTATTTTTTCTGAATTTTTAATTGACTCACGTCATATTTTTTGAATTAATTATCCATTTCAACGATAGGAGTCTAAAAAGTATAAAATTATGACCAAAAGTTAAAATAATTCACTAACGACAAAGAATTTATTAAACAGCTCTTTTTTTTTGGGTCTAAAGTGTCATTTTATATGAACTTTTTTCAACATTGGCGCATAGATTATACTTTTTTGATTTCTTTTGTCAAAATAAATGATTAACATCAAAAATTATGACAAAAAGCTCAAGAAAAAGTTACGAAAAATAAAAAAATTACTGAAAAAAATTTAGACAAAAAGTTTAGAAGAATACAGCCTAAATTCTTTTTTGTTTATTCGAAGTTTGTCTCAACTAACATCCGATTTTTTATTTTCTTCGTTTATCTAAAAAATTCAAAAAATATTTTTTGCTTATTCTACATTTTCCCTTTGGGAAAATGACGGCCAATGAGATGTTTTGATAATTAATACTCGTCAAGGACATTTTGTTCATTAACAAATGTTCTTAGCATGTCCTTAAAAGCTATTAATTATCAAAATACGTCCTGAACCGTCATTTTCCCTTTCCCTTTATGGAGTTGTTACAAGTAGAGTCAGGTCCAAGATTTTTGGGGCCCAATACGAACTTGTTAAATGAAGCCCTTTATAAATGAAAATATCTAAACACCGTTTAGTTATTAGCATGAACTCACCCTAAATTGAATTCTGTATATATGTTCATTTTTGATAAATTAATCACCTAAATTTTGAATAATGATAAAGTTATATATTGAAATGACAAATTTATCAATCCAAACAAAAATGATAAATTTGGAAATTTGAGAAAGAGAGAATTAATTCCTATCCTGTATTTTCTTTAATATACATGGGCACTATGTTTCATTCAAAATAGAAAGTAACTATAAGAATGATAATTGTAACTTTATCGTATTGAAAAGATTTATCCCCAATGTCAATTACCCTATAAAAAAAGAGAGTTTGTGTCTCTAATATATTTTTATATACGTTACAGGTAACGATCGATCTAGGTCTATTTAGGCCTAATAAGTCAAATGATTTTATTTTTTTTTCTTATTCAAATTTTTTCGTATTTGTTAATTTTTTTTTGTGGATTATTACTTCGTCATGACGAGAGAAATCTAAAAAATAAAAAATTATCATCGAAATCCATTTTTGAATAAAGACAAAAAAATAAGCTAGCCAGTAATCCAATTTTTTTGTCTGTATTAAAAATTGGGTTTTGATCATAATTTTTTACTTTTTAGATTCATCTCATCATGACGGAGCAATAATCTTGATTTAAAACACGTGGAGGCTCAATTTCATGATCAATTGGACCTGTCGAAGCCTTGGAAGCCCAAACGCTGTCTAATTGCAAATTACCCGATTTGACAGATTTTGAACGAGCTCAGAATAGGCCCAAACTTGGTAGATTGACTTATTTTCGCGCTCCCGTCAGTACACAACCATATTTTCACGCTCCCTTCAGTACACACAACCATAAGGTCGTGATGTGTGGTATTTTTCGGCCTGAAACATTCGTTTAGGCCCTCAATTTAATTATTTTGCTGTTTTAGAAAAGTTTTGTTTCGTTAATAACTCTTAAACCGTAATTCCTTATTAGTTGGTTCTTTTCGTTTTGGATCCTCTCGCGCTGACCTCTCGCCCCTCTCTCTCTCTCTCTCTCTAAAGACCCTACAACTTCCAATCTGGGTAGCTGCCGGGGAGGGGAGGCATTGCCCCTCCTCCCCCCAGGCTCTTCTCCTCATCTCTCTCTACCACCCTATCCCTCCCTCTCTGCCTTCCCCTCCTCCTATTCCGTTTCGTTTTAACCCTTTTTTTTTCTATTATTCACAAAACTGAACGGCATGATAGCGAGATGGCGGTGACGGTGGTCTTTGGTGGTGGTTCTGGTCGTTTTGTTGGGTTTTGCCACAGCTTGTGGCTATCTACAATGGGCTTCTCCAAATTCATCTTTTGTGTGCTGATTTCGGCCAACAGATCATCTTTGGGGTTTCTCGATCGCCGGAGAGCGGTTTTGGTAAGATCCATTCAGTCTGGTATGACTCCGTTCCTTCGTCTTCTCCGTCTCAGATCTATTTTTTTTTTTTTCCGACTCCCTTTCCCTAACTGTTTTGCTCCCCTTCCCTCAGCCGTTACCGCTTGTTCTCGGTCGGAGGCGTTGCTAGGTTCTTTGACTTTCGATCAATGGCTAGGGTCCTTTCAGGTTCTGATGGAGCGGTTGGCGTTGGCTCCCGCCGTGGCCATCATTGGGCAGCCCGATTCTCACTTAACGGCTTGGTACAGCTTCCGCAGCAGTTTGGGTTAGCTGGTTTCGGTTTTCTTCACCATGGGTGGCCGTGGTGGCTTGGTGGATGTCGATGGTGAATTCTGGTGATGGTGGTTGCGCTGTCTGTGGCAGGCCAGGTGGAGGCGGCTCTTGGATTAGGTTTAGGGTTTTCTTTTGGGTTGGGCTTTCATTGTTGTATTTAAGCTTTTAAGCCTTTTGGATTTTCTGTGCTGTTTATTGTATATGTCGGCTTCTTAGGCCCTTAAGTGTTGCATTGGGCTCGTCCCTTTGCTTTGGTTCCGACCTTTGGTTGGATAACTTTCCTCACCCCTCTAATAAAATGCTATTTTGTCATTCAGAAGAAAAAAAAAAAGTTGATTCTTTTTGAGAAAGTCCTGTTTTTCTTTTCCATTTTCATTTTAAAGCAGTTTTCCCAAATTAGGGGACTTTTTATTTTTCGGCTTAATTTTCTAGGGTTTCGGGTTACAGCTTATACAAAAGGTTGTAACCTAATGTTTTGATCAACTTTTTATCAATAATTTTCAAACTTTATCTCTTTCTCTCGTGGACTCGAGTTTATCATTCGTTTGATTAGTTGCAACTAATATACAAAAAATCGACGAAAAACTAACAAATGCAAAATATATTTGAATAAAGATTAAAAAAAATGAAGTAAGCCAATTAACTTATTAGGCCAAAATGGGTGTAAATAAATGTGAGAGACTTAAAATGAGTAAATTTGAGCACATACTCCATTAGTCCATTGCATAGTATAATAATGGTACTGGAATTTAAGAATTAGTTGAAGCTAGCACTGTCTCGAAAGGTAAAGATGATGGACCAAATCTTTGACTGGAGCAAAATATAAATCTTTTCCCACCACCAGGTGGTTTTATTATCCTGTCTGATCATCATAATTATTTGTATTTGTGCGTCCAATTATATATTACGACATTTGTCGTAATAAAGACGAACAAATGGTATAATATTATGCGCTTTACTTTACCAAATGATTGTTTTTTAGATTCGGATGTGAATTAAATTAACACTAATCATCATTGTTATTTTTAAAAAAAATATAAATAGCACTTTTTCATTGTTTAAGATCCCTCACCAGGTGCTTCTGAAATGCATGCTAGCTAGCACTAGATTTTGGGAATATGGCTTTCGAGCTCATAGGATTCTAAAGTTCCATCTATACTACTTTCTTCTTTCTGTCTATTTCTTCTTTTCAAATATTCCACAATATATATGTCATCGTGTGAAAATTATTGTTTTACGAAAAATGCTACAATGCATGACATCACACCAAGCAATTAGGGCTAAATCAAGAGGATCCATTTGAGCCTAGCAGGTCACCGGCCTCATTCGGCTAAGCTTTTGGGGCGAACCGTGTATTATGGACCAACACTAGACCGCCCCTGATTATTCAGCCTGAGCTTGTGATCTGAATCGTTTCAATTTGGGCCGGTCTGTGTCTGATTCGAACTGCAGTTATGCAACCCGCGTACATCACGTACAAGCTGTTTGGTCACTGTAGCATAGCTTGGGTTTGATATGTTATCCATGACGTCACTCCTAGCAATTAGGGCACGTGCCTCGGACGATGTGACTCGATGGTCCTCTGTACAGTCTCATAACTAGAAGAGGAAACACCGTTACTATTCACTTAAGAGCTTTGTACTTCATCTTCTTAACCAAGGACTTACTTAACCATCAGTGCCTCCCAGTCATCATGGGCCGGATAAGTGCTGACGGTGGTTTGGTGCCTTGCAAGACTAAATCCAAAGGTGGAGCTCAGGCCATATTCAAACCAGAGGTCTATATAATGTTCAAAAAATGCTGGAGAGTGATGAGATTAGTAGACGACTAACAAATGGATTAAATGAAAATTTTGAATTGCTAAAAGAATCAAGGCTAACAATAGGAAAGAATCCTTGGCAGGAACACCTAATTACCCCAACTACAATGAAATCAAGTGCGATCTCTCTTTAGAGAGTGTTTTCTCTCTCTAAATTCACTCTTGGATCAGTTCATCTAATCGTCCACCCAAAATATGGGAAATGTTTTATTTATAGGCACAAACAACAATAAATTTCGGACACGTGCCACATATATCATGCACGAATATCCCTTCCGTACTGTTAGGCCGCGACACCCGCAGTAGTCCCGCGGGTGCTCCTCTGCGAGCACCTCTCTGCGGTGGTCCCTTGTTATTTAGCCACCAAGCTGTTGGATCTCCAGTAATCCTGAATAAGTGGTATGGTCGAGGTCTACCTCGGTCTTGCCATTGCCACTATTAGGCATGGTCAAGTCTTGGATTTGCCTTGCCTTTACCGCGTAAGCGGCATGGTCATGACTCCTTTATTGGACGTGCCAATACCGCAACCAAGCCTCTAACGGCTCCTCCTTGGGTCCCACCAAATCGACCGAAGCGGGACTCATTCGTGCAGGTCAAATCTTCTTTAAGGGGCGACATCTCTCTGATCGCGCCCAAATGTTTGGGAAATTACAATTGGTCTGGCATCTCTTACCCTAACTCGGGTGACGCCGGCCGTAGTATCATCGGGCCACATTTCGATTCTTGGTTTTCATTCTATCCAAGAAGGGCACGCTTCCCTTTCTCTGGATAATTGGTTCTTCCGAAGTACCTTGGACAAAGACGGATTTCACATTCTTGAACCAAAATCAATTCTCCCGACCTTGATCTAAGAAAGACCATGTCTATCTCTCAAATTTTGGCCAAGTACGAAAAAATGACTTTCCAAAAAATTATCAATTTACGGAATAAAAAATGGCGGTAATTCATTCTTGGATTTTTCTAAGATCGAATGTATGTACCTTCACATGATCTCTACGTGAAGGGTAAGGTTGCGTTTTGAACCATATATTAAGAAAAACGTGCAATTTTGTGTTTCGTACTTAAAGCGGGGGGTCAAGATTTTACTATGATTGAAATATTTAATTTCATTAAATAAAATAAAGTAAAGAAATCTTTATTTAAGGAAAGTAAGTCCTGAAAGCTGTTGAGGTTGGAAGTTATGGCTTGCTGGAGATGGAAGTTGTGGCCTGCTGAAGCTGGAATCTGAGGTCTGCGGCCAGGCCGGTGACCTGTGGCTTGATGCCCTGCGCACTGCTTGGTGGTTTGTGGTTCAAGACCCCACGGTTCGATGGGCTTGGTCATGTGGGGGGCCGTGGCCTTGGGCTCTTGGTCACGTGGTCTTTAGGCACGCAGTCGTAGTTTCTCGATCACGCGGTCTTGGGCCCACAGATTGGATGATCTGCGCTGGTGAACTCGGTCCCGCAGCCTTAGGCCCGCTGCCCGCGGTGGTGAACTTGGTCCCGCGGCAGTGAGCTTGGTCTCGCGGCTTTGGGCCTGCGGTAATGGGGCCGGGTACTTTCCTTCGCGCCTTTTGTCTCATTTCACGTGTTGATCGGGAAGCATGCCACGTGTGTGGGTATTTTTTTGTCCTCTACAATAACCAAGTGCTCGAAAGTCGAAACTCGTGTTTGATTTTATCATGCAGTGATCTATTTAGCTTATGAGAGTATCAAATCAATGGTTTAGGCCGGTGAATGACGGAACATTATGGGGTGTTCCGTTTGTTCGTAACATACTTATGGAGTAGCATCATTTGAGGAAATCAGTTTTGTTTTGTTTTGTTTTTTTTGTTTTTTTTTGGTAAATTTAGTTTTGTATTTTTACTACTAATATTAAACGATGAGGAAATCTAGCTATAGTCACACTCACAGTATTTAGCAATTCAAGTACTATGCTTTCAATGGAAACAACCAGCTCGTGCAAGGGCGGAACCAAAAGCGTTTGATGTAACAAGTTAACCTAAAGTGTCGTGAAAGACTAGAATGAGAAAACCTTTTTGGGTTATTGATTCGTCTTGACGAGAGGAATCGGAAAAGTAAAATTTTAGCACTTTTACCCAAGTATTTTGAAAAATAACCACTTTTTACCACAAAAATGTCATCAATAACTCACAAAAATTTGATGCAAAACTAACAAATGCGAAAAAAATTCAAATAAGGACAAAATTTTCATAATTATGTTGAGTTTAAGTTAAGTCCAAAAGAACGAACCTTTAATATGTAATAAAATAAAATAAAAACTAATTGTGTCACGTCATTTTGTCAACTTTCATTATGATTTGTGTGAGAATTTGGCAAAAACATTTTCTAGGTATTCTTCGAACTATATATAATTGTTGTTTCAATGCGGTACGCATTTCCTTTTTCTTAAACCGAGTTAGCGGTATTTCAGAGATTTAGAGGTGTGACAAAAGTGATTGAGGGTTGTAGAAGGGGCAATGTAAGTTACCCAATTATAAAAAAATCCCCGGCCCAACAAGAGGTACCGATGGGCAGTGCACCGATTATGCACAGATGGGTCTGTAGGGTCCGTTGTGAAAACTTGAAAGATTATCCCAAAATTACTGAACAGCACGATGGATGAGCGCGTGCCCACAACATTTGGCAAATTCATTCATTGCAATTTGCAAATAGTAGCCTAGCCCAATCGTAAGAGAGAGAGAGAGAGAGAGATGGTGAAGTGTGAGAGAGAGAGAGCAAGAAGAGGTTGGCGACCATTCGTACAATCAAAGAAAGATAATTGAAGTTAAAGATCCTGACCCCATGACACACTTTGGAGGCACCTACTTACGTACGTACTCACAAAGAGGGTAAAGGATTGGAGACAATTCGAGGAAGGGACCAGACATTGACCGGGATTCCTGGATTCAAAAGACTCGACTTTGTTTTCAGATAGACTGTACTGTACCCTTTTTTGTGCATGTGTGATGCATGTTACCTTCAGCAGATTGGGTTCAAACTTGAATGCTGCCAAACCCAATAGGAAAATTCATAGGAAGGGGATGCTACTTGTTCTGTCTCTCACTTTCCCCAACTCAACAACTTATACATTCCCTTCCTTTCCTTCAATTGTTTCTCATGTTCCATCCCTGCCAAACCTTTTTTACTACACTACTACTACTACTACTACTTTTTTGGCAAATTACTCCCCCAAATTTCATAAGCTCTCAATTTTTAATTTTATTCCCAAACTACTACTATCCTTCAATTAACCCCTTGCCATCCAAATCTGTCAAATTGTTAACGGAAATCGCTAACGAGGACTAGCGGCTCTGTTAATTTCATCTCTCTCTCTCTCTCTCTCTCTCTCTCTCTCTCTCACACACACACACACACACAAACCTAATGTCCCCTTCCCAAAATGTCCTTTCTCCTCCTTTCTCTTTGTCCTCTCCCATCTCCAATTCTTAACCCTAATTTCTCTAATTCTCTAATACTATCTCCCTTCAACAATTGTCTAACTTTTTTTAAAAAAAATTTCCTAATTTCTCTAATTCCCTAATACGATCTCCCTTCAACAATTATTTAACTTTTTTTAAAAAAAAATTCCACTTCACAGACACCCAATAAGAAGATGCAGCCTTTCATTACGCACCTCATTCTCTTTATTCGTCATATTAGACCAATTTTCATCATATAATTTTGTTATTTCAATTAATTATGTCTATGACCTTGCATGTATACTCAACGGAGATCGAGATTCCTTTGATGATTGATATCCACCGATTGTATATATTGTCTTAGTCTACGTCGTCTTCGGCCTCTGCTTTCTCCGGCATAGGACGTGGAACCTGGGAGCAAATTTGTGGAATGAAATGGACACTGAGGCTTTGAAATTGATTCAGATGGGCAAAACCTCTCTTTGAAGAAGACATCATTGGGAGATTCGACTAAATCAGAGACGAAATTGCTGTCCTTTTTTTGGTACATCATGGTTTCTTTGGTTATTTTTTCTTAAGTCAATTTTTTTTTAGTCTTTTCCGTTGCTTTATAGGATTTTTTTTGACTTTGGCGTACATTTTTTTTTACTTTTCTGATTCTTCTTATCAAGGCGAAATTTTTTATCCAAATTTAATAAAAATTAAAGGAAATCAATAAAAAAGACAGCATCAAAAAGTCTGAGAATATTTTGTGCAGAAGGGCCCTTAAACCCTCTTAATTTATCTTCTTTTGTAATGTACCAGCACGTAAGAACCCATTAGATCTTTATGATTTCAGGATGTATGTTGGATTATTAATATGAGAGATCTCAATGACAAAACGAATTCATGTAGCTGTCGATAATAGATTGAGATTCAAAACTTAATTTGGTTTGCAATCTATTTACAATACCAATGAACTTGTTTATTTTTTGGTCAAATTCTTTACTAATCTGAAATGACGGGATAATTTAAAAAAAAAAAAAACAAGATATCTGCAAAACAAATTGGTATTTTGTCTCACGTTTGATAGTCTTCGCGTATCGGGAACTATGTACCATGTGGTGCTACTAGGGGCGGACACAAGGGTTCTGGAGGTGCCCGGAACCTGCACAACTCCAAATATTCCAACAAATTTACTCCTTTTCAGGTTAATTTAGAAAAGTTCTATAGGATTGGTCCCTGCAAGTTCCTTGAGTGAGAAAAAATTATTAGATTCCTCATGGGTAGAAAGAATTCGTAAAATTTCAAGTTATCAACTATTTTTTGAGCGTGTGTATAAATAATAGTATGATGGCTAAGCAAATACACAACATCTCATCTCTTCCTCAAACATTGCAAATATCGACATATACATATGAAATATATTCTTTGCTATCCATATAAAATTACATGAAGTTAGGGCCCCTACTAGGCACAAATTATGCGACTGCCACCGGGTGCTACTCTTGGTTGCCATTGAACAAGCAGGCCAAGCTCATTCGAGATTGGTTTGTAACCAAAGCAATCAAAATAAAATTCAACTGATAAATAAACCAAGCTACTCGAGTTTGAGTTAGTATTCGACTCAGTAAAAGCTCATTCGAGATCGGTTTGTAACCTATTCGAGATCAGTTTGTAACCTATTCGAGATCAGTTTGTAACCTAAAAGCGCTTAAACATAACTCAATTTTTTCTGCTCGTCTCATTCATCGGCCCTGAATATAAGTAGTAGGACAAAGGTGAGGAAAGATATCATTCAAAGCACTGGAAAGGAACAAAGGTGGCAATTGACCAAGAGTCTAGAGTTAATGTCACAAAGTTGTAAAGAGCTTCTTCAGCAGATATCCAAGTCAGGAGCCTAAGTGCCCTGATTTCCCGCCATAGAGGCAAATTTGCGAATCGTGCTCTCTAGATCTCGCATTCACCGTGTAACAATGAGATCGAGCAGGATTTACGAACATGTTGGTTGCAGTTGGTACACCCTGTAATGCGCTTAAGGTTTTTACAACAGCATGGGTCATAACCCACAGAAGATTTCATTAGGAACAGATCACACAAACGAATAGGACCCTAGAGCTATGAACTACCTTTATCTTCTATTAGGAACCATTAAGAGCATAAACTCTTATTAACCAACCAAGGCGAAAACCACGTGTTCAATGAGTAAAATCAATTCAAAAGAATGGTAAATAGGTGCCAGAACTTTAACGACTTATGCTATGTTTGGAACTTGAAAAAGTAGTAGGGGTAATAATTGGAGAGAGATAAAAAGAGAAATGATTGGAAGTAGATGAAATCTAGGGGAATATTTCAAAAAGTGTTCCAAACAAGGCATGGTTTGAACAACTCGGATGCTTGACTACATACCGTTAGGCCTTAACCATATGGATAGCCAACTTCATGTAACAAGACAAAAGTTCCCAAAATGTCAACAAGTATCCTTGCCAGTTCTTCTCAATTACTTGAGAGTTTAAATAGCAACCAAACGATTGAAGTGACAAATTCTATAGTGACAGATAGTATAAGATGAGTTCCAAAGCAATGACTGTTTTTTGATGAACGCATATCGTGCTCAGAACTTGGAAGTAATTGTAACATTCACAGAACCAAGCCAAACCGGGTAACATCATCACAGAAAGAGCATAAGAAAATGTTGAGTTACTATGAGAGATCTGCCGTCAGGTTTTGTTGAAAGAACTTATTCACCTTGAAGCCCCAAAAAAAAAAAAAACAGAGCATCCAAAGTATGTTGATTGGCATCACAGACTCAAACGCAGAACAACAAACAAGAGTAGGGCCAAAAACATTATTAGCAGCAAAGTCCAACAAAATGAGGAGGGCAAATGAGCTGCTACTCTTGAGAAGTTATGCTGATCTCACCTTTCTCAAGCAAGTCATAGAATGTCCTGACTTTTCTCTGCCCCTCCCACTGCATCGTCTTCCACATGCCACCGCAAACCAGACCAAGGGCAATCCCCAAACCAATCTCCTTGATCACACTTGGACCTTTCAATGCGGCATGAGCAACCTTATGGCCAGCCATTTTTACTTCTGGTTGTAAAGAAACAATCTCTACAGTTGAAAGAAGAATCAGAAGGCATATCACACGAAGGGTCAATGTTCTCCCAAAAGGAAGGAAAAAGTCTAATTCAGTATTTGATCATCACAAATATGGACTTGTAATGCATAAACACAAAACCTTTGATTGAATTTATCTCTTATGAATGAAGTTGGAATCACAAGAAAGTTGAGTCCCCTATCCAACACTTGCTTATTCAACGTTTTTTTATTGGCATGTACCCTTGATCTTCTTTAAACCACTTCTAAACCTTAATCTTCCAACTAAACCATATTGCGCAATTAACCATAATAGTGGCAGCTAAATACTTAAAAACTACATCCAAAGAAATGTTTCTAGCTCTGTTACCACTTACCATTGACAGAAAGTTTATGAAAATACACCTACAACAATTATGTTACTACATTGCTTCTTAATTATTTATGGAACATAATAGCGTGATATTGCTACGCTTATCATCGCAATAGCAAATTACAATTGTTTGGTGAAGTTCTAGATGTACTTTCAACTTTTCCAGCTTGGTTTTTTAATTTCTGCAAAGTCCAACTCAAGAGAAGGATGACTGAATTGTTGCATGGGAATTTCTCATTTCTCAGTGTCATACACAACTCATGGAAAAAGAACTTTACTGCACGCTCATGCAAACCATGGAGAAAGCCATATGAAACCACATTGAACAAGGTTGTGCCTTTGATATTTAACAGGACAAGAGGGATGTGAAAGAAGTAATATGCAATATCTGCTGGTTTTAACAATACTTTCCTATCCTATCAAGTTTGATACTTTCTCAAGAACCTTGAATTGTATATTAAAGTATTAATAGAACCTATAATATCCATAGTAGAAGCAAGAATCTGAGACGTTCATTAAAAACTAATGGTGGTCTAGGAAAACCAGAAATTGACTAAGGCAGCATCAAAGGGAGTTCTCCATAGCAGTTACGTTGAGTGGTATATGATGTTTGAACTACTAGTAGGTTAGGACTCTAATGGAGGAGTCCTGCGGGTTGTAGATTCCACACACACACACACAACCGCAAAAAAAATAGTGAAGCAAAGAATGCAAACAAAACGCAAGACACAGAGATTTACGTGGTTTTCCAATCGGGTAATTGGGTACATTGCTCATGCCAGTTCCACTGTGTTTTGAATGGAGAATATAGTACAAGTTCCATCAGCTGCATATAGGATTATTATATATGCTAGGATTTTACACCACCAAATTATCGTAATAACTATGTTTACATTTCGGTGGCGCTGCCCCGAAGCCCCTGCCATGGTTCAACCAAAACAGGCTTCACAAACCCAACACCATGGGACCGTTTGATTGGCCAGATTAGACATGAGATTGAATTATAGATTTGTTTGGGAGGTCATCTCTAGCATTTAAATTTAACAATTGGTGACATTCATTTGAAATGCTATAAAAACTATAAAAACTATGAAGTACAATAAAAATTTCCTCACTATTTGTTCAGTGGACCATTCAAACTCGACATAATGATATTATCAGTCCGGCTAAAATCAAAGCCTATGGAGCGGACACAAAGGTTTTTAGTCCATAAAAGAACAAAACATATGAACTAGCACTGAAACAAATGAAAAGAAAAAGATTCCCCCATAATGATATCCCACCTAATTTTACACACAAACGAGCAATCCATCAGACATACAGGGAGAGATTCCAAATGCCAAACATAGAAACCCAAAAAGAAGAGAAAATTCAAAAACCTAATAAGTACATGTACATAGCCACCACAAAAACCAAAATCCAAATAAAGGGCATTTAACAACAGGTGCCATGCATTTAGAGAGAACTAGGCATATCTAAGAATGCAGCAGCATATGCAATTCCCAGAATATGGACAGTTCATGGATCGATGAATGTCACCTATAAAGAAACGATTTTTGTTCTATATGCATGTGTTTACGTCTAGAGAGAGAGAGAGAGAGAGAAATCATTACCTGAAATGAGTGTGGAGCTTGCGAAAGATCACCCCTAGCATTTGATGCCTCAAGCATTTGATATGCCCTGTTAACTAATGGGTTTATGGGCTTTTTATTGATTGGGCCGGGCTTTAGTAACAAGACAACCCAACCCTGATTTACCCAAACAACCCAACCAAGAGATGTCCGCTTAACTTTGCATTCAAAAGAGCCCATCTTATTCCTGCCAATACATGCCTCCAAGTGGGCAAACGAGCCGAGCCGAGCTTTAAAGTGTTCAAACTCGGCTTGTTTACTAAATGAGCCGATATTTTTTTAGCAGAGTCAAGCTTTTTCAAGCCTAGCTGAGCATTACATTGTTGAGATCGGTTTGTTTACTACACGAACCTAGGATTCGAGCACAAGCTTGGCTCTATTACTAAACTAGTCAAGCCAAGCCTTGAGCTGTTCTGAGCCGCTCAATTTGTTTGCAGTCCTAGATATCAATCCACCACAGACTCCACATAATAAAAATAAATGAATAATGGTTCACAAGAAAATGCCTTGTACAAGATAAGAAAGAATAGAGAGAGAATCGTTAAGAAAGAGAAAGAAATTTCTTTTGTTTTAATTGATTGAGCTAGAAATCTATGGTTTTGATGAGGTAGAGAGATCATATTCTCATTTACTCTGAAAGTGATTGCTAATATAAGAAGGGAAATGATATTGGCACTCCAAAAATTGATGTAGGCAGTCTAAAAAACAAAGAAAGTGGCTTTGGAGTTGCACTGATTTTAGAGTGCTAATATGACATCACATTTTCTTGACATCATAATTGAGCCTTCTAGGGTTAAGAGAGTCTCATGTATGATGCTGTAGTAAGAGCATCTTCAACCCTAGTCTTTATGTTTTCTAATCAAATGTACAGAAAAAGTTCATTTTTTATTTCGCTCATCCACTTTTTCATTTACATACTCCAATCATGCTCTCTATTTTTGGCTATTCATCTATATCGAGGCTGGATTTGTACTCTCTTAAGCGAAATGATAAAATGTGTATCCTCCATAGCCCACACCATATGCCTAGCAAGCCTGTAGAGGCTAGGTAAATGTAGCTAGTGAAGTCAGTCTGAGGTGAAATGCCTAGCAATAAGCATTCTTTAATCACAGTAGAAGCATGAAAGAGTTCGTCACTGGATCAACGGATACATTCAATTTATTACGGCGGCATTAATGAGAAAAGAAGAAGTCTCACAATCATGAAGGAATAACTCGCCCCACCCAAATGTATAAAAGTGTAAAGCATATCGGTCACCTTGTTTTCTTTATAAATTTTAAAAAACAATAATAAGCTTTCCTTTCTATGTAAGAAAAAGGATTGAAACTCTGTTATGCTGAACAAGTATCAAGTCTACTTAATGATAACTAAACTCTCCCAACTTTGACATGTGGTACTCCCTTTTGTCCCATATCCCATATTACTTGTCCGCCACCGGAAACTCGACTTTTTAAGCGGACATGCAATTAATTAATCGCATGTCTTCGTAAAAAGTTGAATTAGATTTTCAACATTACTCCTTATTCTCTACATCTAAAACTACTTTTATTTATGAGGGCAAGTTTTCGAAAATTTAGACCATTTTTCTTTTGGCTTTTCAATGAGGAAAATCATCTTGAAACATTCTAAAATAGAAATACTGGACAAGCAATATGAGATGAATAACAAGCAGTATATTTGTTTGGCTCTTTAGCAATGAGACGCCCACAGTTTTAGACTTCACTTCAGTTTCCCCAGCTTCCCTGTCAATGTACTGGGAAAGTGGTTCAAGCTTTATGCAACATCCACCAATAGATTGTACAATTTCCTTCCACTCTTCTTTTCTTGCAAGCAATTTCGTTCCATGATCAGTCACAACCAAACTAAGCAATATAGATTCGTGGCGTCATTGAATACACGACATCCTTAAATGGCAAGGAAATTAAATTCCCCATCTCTCCCTTCATATATCTGACTATTGAGGACCACAAGATTCTAAAAAACCAAACGAATAGGTAAACCCAGGGGGGCAAATATCAGAGGACTAAGTTAATGGCATGTATCATGGAAGAGCAACCCTGCCTACAGAAACATCGGAGAGCGTGCAACCAAATGCAACACAGGTACAACCGTACAATAGATGCATGAGAGAGAGAGAGAGAGAGAGAAGAGTAAACATAGCATACAATAACCCGAATTCGGAAGGGCATTGAAGCCCTTCGAATGTTAATCATGTTGAAATCATGAGCTGAGCTGTGAACATCCTACAATTCCTACAACTTTACAATGTCGGGTTAACAGACAGCATGTTATAGCCTCTTCTTTGTCACTAATACCTAGCTGCTCTGAGGAAGTTGTCAAATGGACTAGCAGGAGGAAGCTTCATTGCCAACCAAGGGTCCATTGGCAGCATTCGTCCCTGGACAGCTCTACCTCCGTTGTTAACCTACATGAACACCATCGTCCATAAGAACATGAACATAGAAGGATACAACTATATATACTCCGGACTTGTGTCAAAATTTTACAGTAGCGAGGGAGTTATTGAGCAGATAATACTTCGACAGCAGCGGAATCTAAATGCTTCAAGAACAACGAGAAGTAACTAGGCAAACATTAAGTTTAGACCAAACACCCCATTTTTTATTTGCATCCTCATTTCATACATCCCCCCATGCATCATCATAGAATTTTGTAGATCTTAAGGCTGTGTTTGAATTATGCATAATGAAGGGATTATGAAGAGAGGAAAATGCAGAGAAAATAGTTAGACAATAAAGAACCGATAAGCCTAATGATTTCTTTGATTTCTCTGTATTATTGTTTTCCATTAAGCTGTGTATTTGGATCAAGGATTTGGGAAGGAAAAAGAGATGGAAAAGTTAAAGGATCTAACGGAACAAAATGGTTAGATCCTTCCAACTTTTCTTTTTTCTTGCCTAAATCTTTGATTGAAATGAAGCCAAACCCATGATCTAAACACAATCTATATGCTCCTCCTAGAAAACGGAAACGGAAAATTGTTTCTTGAGACACGAATATATAAGAAAATTCCAATTAAGCTCACCATCTTGATTTCTGAATGCCCATCCGTAGAAATTGCTGGAAACAGTTTTTCAGATGTTTTAGAGTAATGACTTTCATGGGTCAACCAACTCGAGAGCCTCTGTCTTGTCCCAGTGCCAAGAGCTTCACATTGACTGGCCATGGCGCTATATGGAAGAGGTGAAGTTGAAATAGAAGTTCCAGCCACTTGACCAGCTACCTCAAGCGCCTGAAATTATGAAATACTTTTTTAAAGCAGGAACAAAACCTTGTTCAGGTCTATACAGTCGCCTTCCACAAAAGGAAGAAATTGAAAACAAAAGTTCCTCCAAGCAAGATCAAAATCACTTTTTTTGCTCTGTTCTGTTCAACCAAAGCCATCAATATGCACTTGTTTAATGATACATATATTCTATACAAGCCCAACCAACCGTTTTAGGAAACAAATAATCATAATCATAGTGCTTCCGTTTTATTTTTTTGACGCCGAGTGCAGAAGGGAAAATTACACAAGTGCGCTTGGAGCACCACCACATGGGCTCTTCTCAACCACATTGGTCTAGGCTCTATCACAAAGTGTGGCTCCCACAACAATGTGTGGTGAGGAATGGCCCTGGAGCAACCACGTGGCGGTGCTCCAGGAGCACTGACTAATCACTCATACACAAGGCTTGTACTTAAAGGATACCTCGGGAAGGTACCAACTTATCTTGTGTACAGGTTATTCAAACCTGCCAAGGAGGGAGGGAGAAATTCTCATGGTAACAATAATCAAAATTCCAATGAGTCATTAGTGGAGCTCAACACTTGAGAATGATTTCAAGACTCTGAGATCTAGTGGATATAAACAAGGAAGTTCAAAGATCTCATCTTATAGAACTGATATTATTTCAATGTTGGAATCTAAGAGACACGAACCCGTATACACCGCAGAGACACATTGACACATCAATTCCCCAAAATAAGAAAAAAGACATGACACTCAACAATTGTAGGGGGGAAAATCATTTTGCATTAAACTATTAAAGTGAATGTATTTTCCACATTCTATGAATTTGGAGAAGATGCGAGGAAAAAAAAAAATTTGTACATTTCAAAAAGCACTATTCATAACCTAGTTGAAAATTTTAGGCTTCAGAATTCCACGCAGGTTTTGTTTTGAACTTGTGATGTGTATAATGTGGATATGAGCAAGCATATGTGTCATGTCCCCAAGTCTTCGAATGTATCCACTTGAATTTGCATAAAATAAAAATAAATTGACGCATTTGAACGTGTTGGATGTTTGGGAGTGTTTGATGAGCGTCTGTAGATAAATGTCCCACATCCACACAACAGATTGATACCTACTTTGTTGGGAAAACAAGTCTCAAGAAACAAAAGTGGCAAACTGTAACACAAGCATTTCCTTAGCCAAGAGCTCTGGGCTCCGAATTCACGGATGCAATTCACATCAGCCCTAAAAGGAACGCTTGTGATCTTCAGAACACACAACGTTGTTAACTGGAACCACCACATTCCTAAAACAGAATATATTGAAGGACTTCTTCAATATGACACCCTCTGTTCCTTTTTATTCCAAAATGCTTGTCCACTGTGAAAAGTAAAAGCTATACACTTGTTAGTTTTCCAAAACTGTCCCTTAGAAATTATTGTACTTGGTTTTCCAAGTGGAGATGAGGGGGCCATTTTGGAAATCAAGAAATCATTTAGTTGAATTTAAATGCATAGGTGCATTAAATTTATGTTCCCTTAAAAGGTTAGAACTCCCAAAATACAAAAAGGGACTGAGGGAGTATTTGTTTAACAAAAGAAGAAAATCTCAAACCATGAACCACATTCTGTATTTGATTTCAAACACAATTACTAAGAGAAATTTTGCAGTCTTCTTGAAAACACATGCATTCAACTTGAAATCACATTTGCTAACAAGCACGTGCACTAGATTACCGATTCCAGAAGCTGTCCGATGCTAATGATGTGAGGCATGGAAGGGGATGCCGCCACGTGGGGAATGAAGCGAGAGAGGTCAGCAACAGACGATTCACTTCTCAGATCATCCTCAGCTATCAGGTTTGTCGGAAAATCCTGTAGCATAACCAACAACATAAAACAGCTTCAATTTTCCTCCCTACAAAGAAAAATCCAGCAAATACATGGACACTGGTCGTGGTCAGGTGTAGCTAGGTTAGAAATTAGACGGATGACATGCCAACAGCTTGACAAATTAACTAAAAAACCAGACCCTAGGATAAGAGATTAGAAATTTGACCGGATACAGTCCCTTCATCCAGCCCATTCACAGACATCACAAATCACTAGATAATAATCATAGAAGAACAAACCCCGTCAATGGAAAGAGTTTCCTTGGAGTTTTCGATCGCTTGAAGGTCATCCAAATCGACTACCGAATGTGGACCAAACATGAATGCATCGTCAGGTGTGAATGGTTCAGAAAGTTGCTTTGCTAAGTCATCTGGCTCCAGCTTAACAAGCAGAAAAGAAAACACAGATGTGAGACTACATACAGTACACATTCGTACAACACATGCAAATATGAGAGAGAGAGAGAGAGAGAGAGAGAGAGAGAGAGAGAGAGAGAGAGAGAGAGAGGGGTAATAACTTGTAACATAGGAGTAGAGGCCATGGTTAACAATTACAAACCGCACCTCAGTAATGCCAGATAAACTCTGAACTAAACTATCCACAACAATCTTGTCAGTTTCATAGACTTGGTTCCGCAGATCATGTAGTAATGATGCTGCGTCTTTATTATCAGCTGCAGATCCAAATTCCCCCACATCTGCCCAAGGTTTCACAAATACTTGGAAGTCATCACTGATGCCCAGATAGGGATCAACCTGAAAGTACAAGATATCCTCTGAAACATAATAAGAAACTATTTGTTGTCGATTATGTAGGCAAATAGGACTACAAAAATTTGTTACTAACAAACTTGAAACTTCTAAAAAAAGCAAATAGCATATCAAATCCCATGCCAAACACAAAGTAAAATAGAGGTATGAGACAGGTTTGAACATGTCTTTGAACATGTCTTTGTTTTTATATTTCCATTATTACGAAGACCTAAGTTCCTAAACATAAACCAACAAGACTTGTGATGCTATCAAGCTGCACATTTTGAAACACGAAATTAAAAAAGTAGCTGTGGATTACTTCTCTTCGATAGGACTTCACTCCACCCCAACACTTGAATGTTTGAAGCATAGGATGGAGGCAACTAGTTGCATTTCCCATCAGGACAAATCCAATCTTTTGATAGACAGTGTATTTTACAGCACAAGGGTCCAGAAGATTTCCCACATAAGTCGGAATCCGCTAAGGAAACTTTGAGAACAAAGCAATACAAAAATGTTCCAAGTAACCTTAACAAATGTAAATATCCCAATTCCCACAAATGAAGAAAAGAAAATGAAGCACAAACAATCAATCTCCAATATCTGCTATTCTGGTTTTACTATGTTAGCATAGCTGCATTTTACTGACACACAACCATTTGCAAATATTGAAACTAATTCCCTCCGATCAATATTGTGGCAGCAAGTCTTTTGTGGCATACAAACTTGTGCACATGTACTGGTTAAGCTAGATACCTAGAATAAGATCCATGGCAATTGAAAACTCACCTCATATTCAACTAGAGATTTGACTAAATCAATTAAATCAAGAATCTGGTACATCTTAGCTGCAAAAGTCAACATTGCTGTTGATAAGATGAGGACCGTTCTCTGGTATGCTGGAGGCCATGTACCTACGTAGAAGGTAAATAAGTGTCATCTACCAAAGTTCAACATCGCCTAAGTTTATAAGGCTATTTTAGAGAATAAAGTTCCCCTACCATTGTTAGGATCCAACAGTGTATTCCTAAGTGACAGTGGAAGCTGAAAGAACCGGACCACAACGTTGTTTTTTGGGTTCTGCAACAGTGTAAATTGGCATGTAACATCAACCGAATACAAACTATACCAGGACATGCATTAACATCCACCTCAAAAAGAATCTAGAAGAAATGAAGCAGAAGTCCGCAAAAACTTTAAAAAGGGTCCATTTAGCCTTAGCTACACAAGTATCATTTGCTTTTGCCACAAAGAAGTGAAGAGGAAAATTATAATCAAAAGAGCCATCAATTTTTATAGTCTGTAAGATTCAATTTAGGTCTGTAACAATGTTCTTAATTTAATAATTTTCACAACGGCTTTTATTTTCTACATGGACACCATATTTTGATGGTTAATATCTACCAAAAGTAACAGACATAATTGAACGGCTCTATTTTCACATTTAGCAAGTGCAGTTAACCAACATCAGTTTGGCAAAGGAAAAAAAAAGGAATGAATAGGCTGAAAGGAAAAGCAGGCAAGAGGAAGAATGAACACCAGAATCCTTACCTTAAGGCGTAAAGAAAGAAGTGTTAAGCAGTAAGAGTGAGCTATCGCTTCAATATTAAAAGGCAGATTGTCTGGAAGATTAGCTTGTACCCAGAAGGCAGATAACAACTGGGCTACTTGGTCCTCACTAAATTTCAGAATTGATGGTTCCTGTGAAATCGAGAAAAAATTGTTCATGAATTTAATCATTTATCCTAGCAAAGAAAATCCAGGTACTATAATTCCTTCAAAACTGAAAAACAGACAGGTGTATACTGTATACCACAAAGTTGATAAACTCATGGAATTCTTCCAGAAAGAATAACTTAAATGGGAAACAAATTCTTACAGCCTCAGCCCAGCTGGTTGTTTTAGTTGTCTTGTCAATGATGGAACTTATTTTATGAAAATTAGATGAATTCTTGGGAGCCCGTCCTTGCTTCCATTCTTCCTCAGTAACTTCTCTGTCCTTGAAATTATCTTGAACATTATTCACCGGCTTGTGTACTTTAGTGCCGTCCTTCTCCCTCCGAAGCCTTTCAAGTAGTGATTTTATTGAAGCAAATGGAGATGCAGAATCTGAGTGCCATCTCCTTGGATGTTTACTACCAATGCCATGTTGTGAGTTAGAACATGGGACAAGCAGAGCAGAAAATATTTGATGCGCTCCAGCACGTACTTCGACATCATGATGCAACATTATCTTCACAAGTTGCACAAGAAGTGCCTCTGGAAACACCTGTGAAAAAATGTTCAAACCTGTTTTATTTTTTCCTCCAGCTAAAGACAAGGTTAATGTAGTCAGCCACATGCCCACAACTATGATGCCATGTTCAATATTTCTCTGAAGTATACGAGACATGAATTAACTGACACAACATGGAACATCTCATATTTAAAAAACATTGGACACAGTTATGTTGGGGACACATTAGATTGTCTAATACTTCATAAATCAAACAAAAACACTTTCTCTAAGAAATGAGGGATTAAATTAAGGATCGAATAATTTGGGTGGTTTTGAAGACAGAAAAACAACCGTTATGAAGTATTCAAATACTAAGCATCCGCGGCAATTTGACCCCCCTCAGAACTTTTAAATTGCAGCCTGACCTCACAAGTGCCCTCACTCCTCAGCATTTCCCACCATTTCCTAGAGTTTCGCCTAGCCGTCCAACTAAAGGAACGTAATAGAAGGATTAGAGAAGTCTCTTTTGACACAGACACGTGAGGTGGATGGACGTTCCGTGCTTCAGCAGATGTAGGATGAAAACCATAAATTTTCGATTGAACAGGAAATAACATTTTATTGAAATTGCTTTATACATTTTCTTACTGGAAAAAGAATATGGGAGGGTGCAAACTCAAATGGGAAACAAGAAATAGCAGAAGCAGAGACATGTACAGGCAGAGTCTCTATATTAAGCACACAACAAGAGTATCAAAACCCTCTCACCTGCTGCGAAAGTGAAGAGACAGATGCCAATGAAACCACATGAGCAAGAATGATCAAGGACTCAATAGTTGCTTTAGCAACAACTTTAACAGATGGAAGCTTCTCTAGTGTTATCGCCATCATGTCAAATATCGGTCGTGAATCAACAATCTAACAGCATCAAATGAAGAACAATTTAGGTGCTAATTACCTAACAGGGTAAATGGAAGACCAGAAAAAGATGAAAGAAAAGATAGACTTCGTGTTGTAAAAGGATTTACCCCTTTGACAATCTCTAGTAAGCAATCTTCAATGGTGTTTTGGAGGGAGATATTCAAGTTCAATACTTCCTCTCCAACAGAGTCAACAGTTGCTTGAAGACTTTTCCTCAAATGTCGGCATAGGTCACTGATAAATCCAGAATCCGTAAGTACAGCTTCAGATCTAATTTGCCGGGCCAAAGAAGTAGCAATTTGGACAACGTTAGATTTGACTTGAGGATCATGTGACACATTTTTGTGGTCCAAATGATGAATCACAGTACTCAGAATAAACTGCTGGTTCCCTGAAATTGAAATAAAGTAAGCATAAGCAAATCTGTAGTAGATTAGGGAACCAAAATGAAATACCACAATTCATTTAGAATCTGTATTGATTGACCTAACTAGAAGCAATTGGTATAACCGCGAGAGCACAACCAATGTGCACATGATTTGGCATTTACATTATTAAAAATAAGCTTCAAGCCTTCAGTTGCATTCACTAATACCCACATCAAGATAATTAGACAAACTATAGATTTATATGTGCCGTAGCTGTCATAGGAAGTTCAAGGTACTCATAGCAAATGCCAATGAGTACTTATAAAGAACTAAACAGATTCAGAAAAACAATTAAGTTCAGTTAAACTAGATTCACAAACTACGCATAAACCAACAAAAGAAGACAACCTGCACAGCACCCATCTGTCTGAACCTCTGTAAATAGTACCTAATTGGATGTGGTAGTACATAGAAACTCAATGTTAAGAAGTGAGAAGCCTGATGGTAATCTTTACCTAGCCACAGGTGTCGTGGATCTGACTGTTTTAGATCTAAGTTCTAACCATAGCTGTATATTGGTACTACAAGGGTCATTTTGGTATCTTCCAACCTATATGTTGCAGACTTTATAATGTAGGTATACAAGGGTACTACAAACTACGTTGTAGTTGTAACCCGAACTACAGGCATTTTCTACATGGTTACATTTGGGTTTTCCACATACTTGTAGCCCTTGTTTTATGTTGTAACAAAAGGGCAATTACAATCTATCTTCCTTATTCTTATTCATCATGGCAGCAAGGACCGTGGACGTAGCCCCCATTAGGTAAACCATATGAATCTTGTGTTCTTTTGTGTGTGCATTCAATTTTTTAATTCTCTGCATTTGTATCCTCTAGATCTTGTGTTAGACTTCTTCAAAATCCTAACACTCTAGCACCATCCAAGGGAAGGTACACTATTTGCATATTACCAAGAGGTACCAAATTGAACTTTTCTTAAAATTAGAAGTACCTAAAGAAAGTCTAGTGACAGGCTTTCCAAAAAAAAAAAAAAGCCTAGCGATGGAATGCAAACTGTATCACGGTCTAACAAAATACTTGCAATTTCACACCACTAGGGCTGCAAACGAACCGAGCCGCTCGCGAGCGGCTCGTGACTCGGCTCGCTCGAACTCGGTTCATCGAGCAAATGAACGAGCTCGAGCCATCATTTTCAGCTCGTTTCATAAACGAGCCGAGCTCGAGCCACTTGATGCTCGGCTCGTTGAGCTCGCGAGCTGCCATATATAGCCAAACGAGCCATTCGAGCCGAGCTCGAGCTTACACATACATATATATATATATACAGTGAGCTTCAAGTAAGGGCGCCCTTACCGTATCACGGTAAGGGCTTCCCCTTTTCTTCCATTTTCCGACCAAATTTTGATGATCCGAGCCGCTCAATGTGTTCAGAACGTGATTTTAAGGGTACCCGCGAGAAATCAGCAAAAAAAAAGACCAGAAAGGGCTTCATTCGAGCAGTTTTTATTTGAACCGTTCGATAAAAAATAAACAAAAACTGTTCGGATGAAGCCCTTCCCGGTCATTTTTTTTGCCGATTTTTTGCGGGTACCCTTAAAATCACGTTCTGAACACATTGAGCGGCTCGGATTATCGAAATTCGATCGGAAAATGGGAGGACCTTACCTTAACAAGGTAAGGTCGCCCTTACCTGATTGAAACTGTATATATATATATATACACACATACATATACCAATACCCATACATGTACCGAACGTGTCATTCGAGCCGAGCCGAGCCGAGCTCGAGCTTTTGAATATATATTCGAGCCGAGTTCGAGCTCACATATTTCAGCTCGATTCGAGCTCGAGCCGAGCTCGAGCTGAGGAAAACTAAGGCGAGCCGAGCTCGAGCAAGGCAAAACTCGGCTCGACTCGGCTCGTTTGCAGCCCTACACACCACTAAGGCATGCTCTTCAGGAGAAAAGAGAAAACAAGGGAGAGGACAAAAAAAGGTAATAAATAAAACAGAGAGGCTGTGTATGAAATTTCATATCAACAACACAGTTTATGTACAGACTACAAAAAAGAAAAAGAAAAAAGAAACAGTAAAGAGGCATGATATAGTATTTAGTTACCCGGATTTTCCACGAAGTAGCACATGTCGGATAGAACCATTATTGCCAACCCATGCCTTGGAACCCAGTACCGCTTGGTGTCAAAGTAGATAAACATCGGATCTAAGACCAGTCGCATTGTTATACTCTCTTTGGCCAGTTCAACCATTTTTTGGATACATATTTGTGCCCAAACTTTTGGTGTCTCAATCTCCTCTCTGTAGGGGATAAATTCAAAACAAAGGATAGTAAAATAGCTAGCAAAGAAGCCAAGTATGAGACAGAACAAAGCTTAGGCTTTTGAACCTGCTCAAAAGAGAAGGATCTTTCTTTTCTGCTCGTGGCCTGAGGATAGTGCAGCTAGAGATTTCACTACCAACACCAGCTACAGTTCTACCTTCACATCTTACCACTTCATCAACCCAATTATGATGTGGCTCCCCTCTTTCATCGTCATCTTCACCTAGTGGATCCGGGTCATAGTTATCCAAAGTGACATGCACAATCTGCAAGATGGATAAACATATAAACTTGATGCACCATATGGTTTTTGTCAATCATTCAAGATATAGAACAGGATGCTTGTATAAAATAAACAAGAAAGGGATGTGAAACAGAAACATTGACAAAGGTCGTGAAGCGAAATACAGAAAGATTCAACTCACAGTTCATATCCTTCATATGAAGCTATTCAAGTGAGTCTGTATGATAGTGGTTTGAAAACGTTGTCACTTCATGTTTATCTATCGATTACAAGAGAGGCTTCCACATTACATCACAAATTCCTAATCATAAAAGCAACCATTACATGTACCTAGTCCAATAGGAAATCTTAGTGACCAGATCATTTCTCACACGGTAATCCTGTTCGTTTAATACTCAAGACTCAAGAGACCAGAATTTGAGTCTCCTAAATGCCTTGTTCTCTTCCCTTTTCAAAAAGAATTTTTCAAAAAATTCCTCCTAGATTCCTCCTACTTCCAACATTTCTCTCTATCTCTCTCCCACTTATTACCTCTACTATTTTTCAAAAAACTTTTCAAATACCAAACCAAACACAGCATTAACTGCTAAGAAAAACGACACAAGGTAGTTTCAAAAGAAGCCTACAGAAATGTTCCTCAATGAGAAACAACAATCAGAATAGTTTTTACATTTGGTCGTACTTCCTGTATTATATATGATCTAAAAAGATTGATTTGAGACATGGATAGCAAACAAATAAGAGAATTCTTCAATTCAAGGCGATGGTCTCTTTTGTTCTTTTCTTTAGCTGTTAAGATACTAACTTTAACCTTCTTGAACTTTGGTGACAAATGTAACAGACCAAGGTGATGACTTGGGGATGTCCCAAAACTACACAACCATTCCCCCTACCCTAAAAAGTCAAGTAAAGAATTAAATAGCTACAAGTAAGCAACAACATTAAAGAATGACTAACCTCATCAAACTTTGCAAATATGTGCGAAAACTCTGCCATGTACCATACCTGCAAGGGGAGAAAGTTACCCACTATATAGATCAAAAGTGGCTTTGATATAATTGTTTTTGAAACAAAAAGAATGAAGGAAATATGCTGTTCCACTAAATGGATAGAGTAAAGGAAAATTGACAATATATAGCACAATAATTCTTTTTATAAAAATGGCTCTCTAATTTACACCACAAAAAGCACTTAAAGTATCATATTACCATGGCTGATAGGCACTGCAAACTTGCTGCCCTCAAGCAGCGCTTTTCATGGTCTTCTCCACTCTCCCGAGCTAGCGTGCAAACTTTGTCAACCAAATTTTCAATGTTATACGTGTAAGTCCCATCTACCTATTCATGTACCAGGTCAAAAAAGAAAGTATTAAGGACATACAATTGTGGCATGGAGTCTGTAGATATCAGTGAAAAATATGCATATGAAAGTAAAAATAAACACCTGAACACGGTGAACAGCATGCAGCTCTCTTAGAATGCAGACCATTCTTGTTCTTTCCAGATATAAAGATCTAAGGGCATATTTGTTGGACCGGCAAACAATGAAGAGGTATATTATCTTATGATAAGATATCCCATCGGACAACAATACAAACCCACGCCTTGTGGTATTTCACATCCCGTGTTTTGTGGCACATAATATCCAAAGGATATGTAATCGTGACGCCAGAAGTTCCAAACAAATGAGAGATATGTGGCCCACTCAAATTTATAACTTAATCTGATGCTATAATCTAGATTAACAGAAGGGGCCTAAAGTTAATTTAGTGACAGGTTTGATATTTAAGTCGTCTGCAAATTTGGAGATAACTATGACCCTTGAACGGCTTGCAAATAATCCAAACGTATATTCTACTATTAAGCATCAATAGTACAGGACAGACAAAATCACATGATCTCCATAAAAAGTTCATAAGACCTCTAGAGAATAGTGGATGTACTTCTTTTTTTTACTGTTTCTTGGAAAGCAACAACACTCATCTTGCAGTTAGGGCACTCTTCCCATGATTCCAAGTAACAAAATCAGAAGACTATAACAGCGGGGTTGAAAAATTCTTCTTGTAAGCCATAAAAGGAAGAAATAATCTTAAAAGGTGTATCTGGTGTACTGATAATATAGACGTATTCAGCTAAAATTACTTCAGATTGTTCTATAAATGAGTACATAAAATGCTGGAATTGTTCTATTCAGAAGATAGTCAACAAAATATCCCAAGTATTCATCAAACACAAACTCTATGCTATAATAGAGGGCACTACTATTTCACCTGGCTATAAATAAATCTCGTAAAGGTCTGGCATCCAATTATCCTCACAGCATCTTTCTTATGACTATCCATCATTTCATTGACAACATTCAGCAGACTAACTGCAAAATATGCCCTGCGCAATAAGATGAAAATAAAATTACTATCAACAGAAAAGTTCAATTGTTTCCATTAAACTTCATCTACACTAAGAAGAAACAAAAGTACAAAGAAAAAAGTTTTCCGTATCAGTCATATGAAAGAAAAGGAAAATATGTCCCCATGCTTTTCTATAGAATAATACAACTCTAGATCTAGCAACAAAAGTAAGTGAAAGAGAACAGCGAAGGGTTAAACTGTCCAACAAAATGAAATGATGGGATAAAAGATTAGTAGAAAATGGGAATGTAATTCGAACTTTTGAAGTTCACACTAAATGAAGGGTGTTTAGCTAAAGGCAAAAACATGACTACCATGATCCATCAAGGAATGTCCAATTGAGAAATACTTCCCCAAAAATAGCAGTCTATACAAGGATGAGCATCATAGAGGGAGAAAATAGAAACCAAAATTAAATTACATTTGCTCTTTACACAGACAGAGCAACTTGTTGTAAGCTTCTGAAACAATAATGATGAACTTGATGTGCTCGCAACGCAATTCTTTGTAGCACCTTTCTTCAAGATACTTTGCAATCTATTGAGGATAAACAGCAGCACCAATACGTCAGCAGTTGACATTAATAACCAAGGTCAAAGAATAGCATTTCAGGTTCACTACCTTTGGGATTCTAAAAGGGTTTTTGGCGGCATATTCACATAACTTCACAATTTTTCGCTCATTTGGAGGGGACTTCTGCATAATAAAGTACAAGGTTAATCTCCACATCCTGGCCAAAGACAAAGATGAAGACTCCATCTAATATAACATAAATGTGCAAATTTCACCGGCAAAGATGCCACCGGACTTCCATGATACCTGAACTTGAACTGATAAACTAGGAATACATGAATTGAACTGCCTACCAATGATATTTCCCATCCAAACAAGTTTTTATGAATTATGAGATAATTTATAGCCATACATTTTGATGGAATCCTATGCTCATCAAGTGTGGTCTAAATTCTGACCTAATGAACAAGTAATTAACATAAACGGCACAAACAGAAGGTTTGAAGATGCAATTACGGGAAATAGTTAAATGCCTTGGATTCTATACTCAGATACATGGGTAATGAAAACCCATGCAGACACAAAAAGCCCAAATCCTATGAGCTAATCACATATAAAGGGAATGGATGATCAAGCTCTCACATGATAAAAAGAATTCACATGACCAAGATTTCACACGCTTGCTACCCATCACAACAATTAAGGTGGCTCAGATCCAGTTACACGTCGCTTGTAGTTCTGAAGCTCATGGACACTAACAGGGACATGACTATGACAATCTCACTGACAGTTTATCCGACGAAATAAGCCAACAATTGCAAGGAAATAACAAATGTGTATACTAACAGAGGATTTGGGGAAGATTTCAGCAAGCAGTTTCTTGTAACGTTTGACCGGTCGTCGCGAACTTGACCTCATAGCAGGGCAGCATACGCACATACTCCCACATGCCGGGAATATTTTCCGGGAAATAAATCCCATTCTCCTACAATAAATACAAACAGAAGTAAAAACTGAACACTCAGCTAAATAGTTCCCTCAAAATCACCACCAGGAGATGAAGCAATTAGCTTAACTCACACATTTATAGACATT
The DNA here is from genome assembly GCA_019656275.1 of Rhododendron kiyosumense. Classification (NCBI taxonomy): domain Eukaryota; kingdom Viridiplantae; phylum Streptophyta; class Magnoliopsida; order Ericales; family Ericaceae; genus Rhododendron; species Rhododendron kiyosumense. The sequence goes on along the minus strand of BPLS01000169.1, from coordinate 305,532 downwards.
AATCATGCACAATGCACACATAAATGCAAAAACAAAAATGTAGTTGAGAGAGAGTCACACACATAAGGAGAAGGGGAGGAGAATTACCCCACACACAGAACGAACCCAGCCAGGAAAGGAACTGCAGAAAAAATATTCAAAACTAAACAGACCAAACAACTGAAACAATAGTTACATAATTAGGGCAGCAAACGAACCAAGCTGCTTGTGGCTCGGCTCGTTAAGGCTCGGCTTGGCTCGTTTAGTAATCTCGTTTAGTAATCGAACCAAGCTCAAGTTTTAGGCTCATTTACTAAACGAGCCAAGCTCGATAGTAAAAAGCTCGGTTCGTTTAAAGAGGCTCATTAACCAAATTAGCCAGGCTCGGCTCGTTAAGGGCTCGAATTTTAGGCTCATTTACAGGCTTAAACACTACGAAGGTTGGCTCGGCTCGTTTACACCCCTATTTACTCACATTTGACAAAGATTTCAACCAATGTAAAGAAAAGGAAACAAAAAACATATCATACCACCAAGAATAGACCAATAATATGAACAAACCAGGTATAAGAAGGAGCAGAAAATTTAAAACAAACCCATAAAAAATTCAAGACACGCTTTAGTACATCTATGAAGCAAATGTAAAACACCCATAAAAGACCCAGAGACTAAAACGAAGAATAGACCCAAAAATCACCAAACGAGGTATATAGAACAACAAGAACAGCACGGACAAATCTATGAAACAAACCCAGAAGACCCATTAGCTACGAGAGCATAATAGAGAAGGGAGAGAAGCGTACCCGTCCCTGAAGAGCAGATCTGGCGAGTGAAACCGCTCGCAGCAGCAAATGTATGTTTGAGAAGTTGGAAAACCCCCCAACAAGAATCTAGTGGAGTGTCAAACAGGACAAAACAGCAAAGTAGAGAGAGAGAGAGAGAGTGAGAGAGAGAGGGAGGGAGCGCGTGGTTTGAGACAAAAATTAAACCAACATGGAGGGAAGGAGAGAGAAGGGACTAGAGATCACGTGATTGTCAGTCAGTTTTTTAGTGAGAAAAAGCAACTTGCTTTACAGTTTAATGTCAGAATTTGGAAGACTTTTGTTTTTCTTTACTTTTCTTTTTGAAGTAGAATTCGAAAGGAATCCTGCACTCATGTCTTTAATTCTTTCGAAAATAATACTCCCTCCGTCCCAAATTGATTGTCCCGTCCGCAAAACGGAGCGTTAAAAATAATGCAATTTTTTCAAGAAAAAATTCAAATTTTTTTCACAAATTAAAAATTCGCATTGATATCTAGTAAATTGTTGAAAAACTTTTGATTTTTTCTTGCAAAAATTGTATTATTTTTAACACTCCGTTTTGCGGACCGGACAATCAATTTGGGACGGAGGGAGTACTATATTTTTATAATCAGGTATTCAGAATATCTTGCGCGTACCTCGATTAATTCTAATAACCATAAATTCACTGTCGATTAGCAAGGGGCCAGGGGCCCACTTAGAGTTTAAACACATACTCCGTATGGACTAAGGTCTCATTCCATAACACTTTTTTAAAAAATAAATATTTATTTCACATTTTTAAATTCAAAAATAATGTAAATAAAAATAATTTTTCAATTTTTTTCACCATATAAAAAACTTCAATGAGATCTATCAAATAAGATCCATATTGATAGAAAAATTATTTGCGTAGGCACGTAATTTTTGAGCTTGAAATTGCCTTCTTAAAAAATACTACTCCCTCCGTCCCATTTTCATTGTCCATTATTCCTTTTTCACTTTTTTGTCTCTTGCGTATATCTTTCAATCTATAATATTTTTCATGATTTTGACATCTTTGTACTATAGAACAAATTGAAATCTATCAAATAAGATCCATATTGCATATTTTTGGAGATTCACATTGAAAGATATAAGCGATTGAAAACTGCACGAACATCAAAAAAGGACAATGAAAATAGGACGGAGGGAGTAGTACTTATTTCCCTTTAGAAAACGAAACCTACACCCCAAGAGGATTAATAATATTGAAAAATTTTGAACCTAAGACATTTAGGAGAAAATAAATCCATAAATACTCCACTAGGCCAATCCATGGAGTATGAGTTTAACTTTAGGTAATTGATACTACATTCACACTCTCTCTTTTTTTAATAATCACACTTTTTTTTTTAATCCTCTTTTGATATGAATTTACGAAACCATCATTTCATTCGTATACTTGTTCATATTTAAAAGAATAAATATTATTAATTCACATTACAAAGATAATATATATATACACGGGGCGGTTCAAGGGATATCTAAAAAAAATACTTAAAAAAACACCTCAAATCTCAATCTCATAATTTCCGATCAAAATTTTATGATCCGAACTGTTCAATGTGTGTGTGTGTATATATATATATATATTGTTGTATAAAAAAAAATGTGAAAATCACCTCTCCTAACCTTATTTCAAAACTCAAATGATACCAGAGGCAAAATTGGTCAGAAACTAGAAGCTTTGATCAGTTAAACACCAGAAATGATAACAGTACGTACAAAAATCTGTACTAATGCGTACAAACCTCCTTTTGGGCCTGTTTTGGGTCTCACAAAAATTATCGGAACCGCTTATTTTGTTTAGAATATTTTGCTTATGATCCTTGCAAAAAATAAGCTTAATCCAGTATCGGTAAATACGTTTACAAATCATCCAACTTTGCTTTAGAATTCATACCTGAATTATGGAACAAAGTTGGACGATTTGTAGATGCCCTTACTGATATCGGATTAAGCTAATTTTTTGTAAGGACCATAAACAAAGCATTTTAAACAAAATGAGTGACTCGAATCATTTTTTTGACGCCCGAAACAAGCCCAAAAAGAGGTTTGTATATGTTGGTACAGATATTAAATATGTACCAATAGCACCTATGGTTACTCCAGTGCCTTTCTAAAAAAAATTCAACATTCTGTACTAGTAGAAGACAAGATTTGGAATTAAATTACCCTCCTGCCAGTTCACCTAACAATTTACCTAATTATCTTCAGGGTTAGGTCTGCAATAAATGGTTTTAAATGAGCTAGACAAAAAACTTCTGGTAAATTAATTAGTTAAGCCTACATTTAGATTAGTTATAATTATTGAATTTTTAGTATCATCTTTTCTTAATTTTTTATTATTAATTTCTTTTCGACAAGAAGAATAAAATTTGAACTAAAAGTTCACTGAATTTGAACTTTTTTTTTTCCTTATTGAAGTTTTAAAGTTTTTTTCGTAATCATTTTACTTCTTAAGTGTTGTTTTATTAAGTTTTTAAATTTCTCTCGTTGAGACATGTAAAATAAATATTTATACAAAATAATACCATGATTAATTTATGTCAAATGGACTTTTTTAAGTATTTGGTTTCTCTCTTTGAAATAAGTACAACACATATTGAAAGACTGTATTATTTTTAAATGTAAACAACTGTGATTTTAAGGTTTCATTGAGATTGATGTGAATGCTAAATGAAGAAATTTCTTTCATTATTATTTGGTAAGTAATTCAGATATCTTTTGATGGTTTTGATATTGACGTCAATATTGTTCTTGGAAAATTTCTTCTAACAGAATTGAAATGATAATGATACTCTATTTGGCCTAAGGTAAATTTTTTTAAAGATTGAAGTATTGATGTTTAGTGAACTTTTGTTTAGTTCTTTGTCATATATTTTCAGACGAGAAAAATTATAAAAATATGAACCAGAGTTGGGAAAAAAGTTCATGTAAGATGAACAAAAAGATCTCCCTCCGTCCCGTTTTTAGAATCCAGTATTATATTTTGAGTACATTTTTTATTTTGCTCCTAAAAGTATATTCTATTTTAAAAAGTTAGTGAATAAAAATGGAAACTATTTCTAAGAAAAAAATTGTTTTTATTGAACCTTTTAAAATATAATTGTATACTTTTTCAATTTCTCTTATCGAGACAAATCTAATCTAAAATATTTGCACAAATTTAACACATATTCCAATTAGAAATACAAAAAACAGCAACAATAAATAAAGTTACTCCAAACACGCCCTAAAAAAGGTTACTTGAATATTTTTAGACGATGATCTAATTGAAAACATGTTAATTCTAATTCAATTTTTTTTTTTTTGAAATGCTCAATGCCATGTATCATTCAAATGCTCAAAGATAATACAGAAATCATCAAAAGATTAAGAGAGAACTAAAACTACCTAATCCTAGATACAGGCACCTACTGCAAATGCAGGCTGACGAAACGTCAGGACATAAGAACTAGGGGTGTTACGAATCCAACCGGACCAAAAAAGATCCAAAAAACCGACTATTCGGTTTGGTCTTCCGTCGGGGTGGTAGCATAAATTTTGGGTTCGGGATGGAACGAACCGAACTAAACTTATTTCGGTTCGACCTCGATTTTGTTAAAATCTAGACCAACCAGACTGAACCGAACTGACGGACCGAACTACCCCAATTGAACCGAACCATCCTGAACCGAAATTAAACCGAACCGACCGATTATGTGTTTTATATATTTTTATATATTACAAATTAATCTTGACCGTTCATTTTAATCTTGACCAGCCATTGAAAACCCAAATCTCCTCTATCTCCGACTCTCATCTCATCTTAGAGACCTGCAGGCTGCAGCCCAGCTCCTCTTCTCTCTCTCTGGCTCCTCTCTCCCGTTCTCTCCCACAGTCACTCACGGCCCCTCTCTTCGCCAAATCGCGATTCGCGCCTCCCTCCTCCTCAGCTCCTCTCTTCGCCGCCAACCATATCATCATTTTGGCTGAGGTCAATGTGTTAATCGGGTGAGAATTTACAGAGAAATTGTCGATTCTTTCACAAATCTCTCTCTCTCTCTCTCTCTCTCTCTCTCTATCGCACACACACGGATGAAATGGAGATTGAAGATAAATTCCAATTTTCCTTTATTTTAATGGAGGTTTTTTTTGGGGGTGAAATGCAGAAAAAGGACATGGGGACAAACGGGACAAATGTGATATTAATTGTCGATTTTTTTGAAGACTTGCTATTTTAATTTGGAGACTTATTTAATTTGGATATTTGTAGAAGAAGTGTTCTAGTGGAGTTCTTGCGTGGTTCAACAGGTGAACTAAACTAATTTGGAATGTTGGATATTATACTTTTACTTTTATAGAGTTTCTGCTTTTTGGTGAAGAGAGTAAAAACTGGGAAAATGGTGTAGTGAAATTTTTGGTATTTTGGTTTGTTAAATTTTGAGAATTAGCTCTCTGGTTGTTCTTATTGTTGAACTTGAAATTAATAACTCACCAGAAAAAATATGGCTCTTGTTCAATAGGCATTCTTAGTATTTGAATTGGTGTTTGATGATGGATTATGGCCCCTGATGATGGATCTTGAGTGAAAATTGACTTTTGAATTGGTGTTTGGTAGAAAAAACGGGTGGATTTTCTTACAATTGACTAATTTGGCCCACTTTCAAATTTTTTTTTGGGCCCAACTAGGTCCAATTTGGTAAGACCGAATTCTCCAACCGGACCGAATCCATCCCGAACCTAACCAAAATTAATACCGGTCGGGATCGGTCTCCGAATTATATACCCCGAACCCGATCGGTTTCCGGCAAATCCATCTCGAACCAACTGAATAACACCCCTGATAAGAACCAATCATAGAAAAAGCAAGTACAAGAGAAACCAACATGGGTCCCCCAATTGGGACATAAAACTCTCTAGTTTCACAAAGGGTAAATTTCACTGACCTCCCTTGAGGTTTCTGATACAAACAGATACCTCTCCTGAGGTTTCTGAAATAACACTGCCCTCCCCTGCTTTAACTGACATTGTCAACAGACCCCCTTGCTGTTAATTTGTTCTGGATGGCGTTAAGATTTGCGAGAAAAGTACCAAAATACCCTTAAAGTAAATAGATTGCACAAACTTGATTCTTGGAATTACACCTCATCTCTCATTTTGTGAAATGAATCCACTTGAAAAGCATTAGGCGTATTATTATTATTATTTTTTATTTTTTTACAAATGTTTTTGTTTTTTCTATTTTTCTCAAACAAAATGATCAATGAATTTAAAAAAAAAAAAAGAGTGAATCAAGTTTATATTAAAGCCAAAATTATGTAGCAAAAAATATTGCATTGCTTGGTTTGTTTGGGCATTTGAGGATTTTACTTTGATGATTATAATAAATTTGTTTCCTTTATTTTTTCCCAATTTCATTTTTAAACAAAAAAAAATGCAAAAGATAGTTTGTGCTTGGGGATTTATTTTATCATTATTTACAAAAAGGCTTGAAGGCACTCCATATGTTGTGATTTAATTTTTTTCAATCTTTTTGTTGCTCTTATGCTGGCACCCACCTAATACCACAATGATTTTTTTGCCACTTAATCTCCACCACAACTAGCCCATTCACTAAGGCATGGTTTGGCTTAATAATCTTTTTTCAATTATTTTTATATCTCCATTGAAAAAAATGCCCTTGTTAATTCTGTGCAATTTTTTTTCGGATGATTGGTTCACTAATGACAAAATATTCCAAATTGGCAAATATTGTGAATTTTTTTTGTCTTTTCTAACTTTTTCTAATTTTAGTTCATGTGTGTTTTTTTTAAAGTTTTTTTTTTTAATCAAAATGAACCTCAGTATTCTTTCAACGTGTTTTTTCTATCAAAATAATTTACCGATACAATGAAACTCAAAATATCCTGGACTTAGTGATTTTTTTTTAAAAATTGATTGCATTTTTTTACTTTTTATTAGTGTATGGAGTTTTTTTTTTATTTAAAACATGTCAATCATAGAACTGGGGATCCTGTAAGGCGGAGCGCCCTACAGGGATTATAGTACACCAAATCTTACATTGAACTTTAACTAAATTTGGTTCAATTTTAATGTTACTCCCTCGGTCCCATAATATTTGTCCAGTCCGCAAAACAAGAACTAAAAAATATTACATTTCTTTTAAGAAAAAATCAAACTTTTTTTTATAAGTTAAAAAAACTCATCTATGTCTAGTAAGTTGTTGAATTTTGTAAACTTTTCTTGCAAAAATTGTATATTATTTTTACTTTCCGTTTTGCGGACCGGACAAAATTTATGGGACGGAACGAGTATTTACTTTTGACGTGCAAAAACACTACAAATATTAGAGAAAAGAGTTACTTTTGATGTGCTCTACCCAAGTGGTTAGAAAATACATGAATTACTGTTGCAAGTAAATTTTTTTTAACGGCACTGTTGCAAGTATTTTTGCTTATTGGAATGAAGACTACTGAAGGGTTGAGGACATTGTTGGTATATTCTATGCAAGGACACCATGACATCAGCATGTCTTGGAACTTTCCGTCAATTTTCTAACGTTACTTGGACGGAGGGGGGAACATGTACAATGTCAGTTAAAGCAGGGGAGGGCAGCGTTATTTCAGAAACCTCAAGGGAGGTATCTGTTTGTGTCAGAAACCTCAGGGGAGGTCAGTGAAATTTACCCTTTCACAAACTACTTACAATTAGACTGGGTTCCAGAAACCAAATAAGAACTTATTTTTTGTTGAATAAGAAGGCTTGTTCCCCAAAAATAAGAAGGAGGTGCTTATTTTTCAGAATTTATATAGGTACCAATGGGCGCCGGAGAGGGAAATCGTACCGGCGGCCGCGCCGGGCCATCTCCGGCCACCGGACGGCCGATCTGAGCCGTCCAAAAATTCTATAAAAAAAAACCGAGGGGATCTAAGCGGGAATCAACGGCATCCGAGGTGTGTAAGATGCTTGATCTGAGCACCCCTTTTCCGTGTATATATGATAATTCATATATACACGGAAAAGGGGTGCTTCGATCAAGCATCATCATATATACACGGAAAAGGGATGCTTGGATCAAGCACCCTATACACCTCGGATGCCGTTGATTCCCACGTTAGCCCCCTCGGTTTTTTTTTATAGAATTTTTGGACGGCTCGGATCGGTAGTTCGGTGGCCGGAGACAGCCCGGCGCGGCCGCCGGTACGATTTCCCTCCGCCAGCGCCCATTATCATAGCAACAGTCTTATTTTTTGTATAAGGCAACTTCAAGCTCAAAAATTATGTGTTTACGCAAATAATTTTCCTATCACTATGGATTTTATTTGATAGATTTCATTGAGATCTTTAATACGGTGCAAAAAAATTGAATTTTTTTTTCATTTACATTATTTTTGAGTTTGAAAATGTGAAATGAACTTTTTGTTTGGGTTTTGTAGAATGACCCTTCTTATTTTTGAATGAGAAGTGGCAAAATAAGTACTTATTTTTTAAGAAGGTTTCCGGAACGGGGCCTTAAACCCCTCAAACTCTAATTACAATTGAACAGTTAATTAGTACCTTTGTTTTGCAATACACATATACCCCAATTGAGACACAAGTCTATCTGTTGCTAGAAGCAATGAGAGCTACAAAATCACCGGATGAAAACTGAGTATTTTACGATACCATAATTTTCTTTCAAGTTTTTCTTAAAATATTTAAGTTATGCAGATATGATTATTTTAACAAGTTGATTTTCATCCTCATAATTAATTTGCACATCATGATCTATGAAATGAGCATTAAGATAACAAAAGTGAGAGCCATGATTGGGCTTTTTTTTTTAATTGGTCTTATCCTTCTTTTTCTGTTGAGGATGAAGGATGGAACAACCAAAAAAATTCATCAATATAAAGTATTACGCGGATCAACAAAAAATATAAAGTATTACAATCTACCATGTACATCTAATACAATTGATAAAAAGACTTATCGCATACGAGTAAGACAAATAACACATACAAATCAAATAAAGGTTAAACCAATGATAAATTGACCAAACGGTTAGATGTCGAAACAACGCATGCAACTTGTCGATGATGAACTGCTGTCACGATAGTTCCACTTTTCACGGTGCTTCCTTATAGAAATTGTATGAGACCAACCAAGCAACTCTACCGCGTGCATGGTTAAACATCATGCAATGTTACAACCCACCTTGTTCCACATCAATAGGATGTGGGCAATGAATATGATGTATAAAAGACTTCAGCTAGCTATTATATAAATTGAGATTAATCTTTTAAGCTACGTGATTTGGCTAAGGGTTAGCAAGTCACTTAACGCGGGTCATTACAGTTACAACTCTGATCTACATGGTGGGGGGCATCTCTAAAATCTGGTAAGAGCACACTAATGTGCTGTATAGAACTAAGCCTTTGTTTGATAAGTGAGTTAGAGGTTGGGATAGAATTGTTAATCCTGTGGGATCCGTAACTCATTGTTTGATTGCACAAAAGGGGATGGCATTAGGAAGCACATGGGATTATCAATCCTCCCAATTCATGGGATTAACAATACAAACTCCTAGATATTACTAATCTTTTCCCAAGCTTTGGCTGCAAAATGACCTTCTTGTCCATACGTCCTTGGGGCTGTGTACACCTTATGCATTTGGAGGAATTGAGTATGGGCAAGGGCAATATTAGAACTTCATTATTCCAATCATATCCTATGTGAGGGAAACAAATGCAATATTCCTAATCCCATTTCCTTACAAATCCCACTCCCTAATTCCATGTCTTTACGAATCTCACTTTTATCTCATATTCTTACGAATCTCACCATATCTAACACAGTTATCAAATGAGGCCTAAATGTTACACCATGACCACTAGGGGAAAAATTGCAAGGCCAATGCAACTAGAACGTTGCACCATAAGATGGGTAGATTGTGATAACCCACCTTGTCCCACATTGATAGGATGTGGGAAATGAATATGATTTATAAGAGACTTCAACTAGCTATTGTATAATCCGATATTAATCTTTTGAACCACGTGGTTAGACTAAGGGTTAGTAAGTCAATTGACACGGGTCGTTACATGCACAACTAGATGGCCAAGACTAATTATAGCATAGAAATCAATAGAGTAATTGCAGAAAGGAATCACAATCGTGGTTATTGAAATTGAAATTGCTACAACGATGTACCTTTTCCTACAAATGAGGCCGATTTTTCCATAGCTTATTTGTCTTTGCAGCATCGAAATTAACTACTACCTACCCTAACTCCCTCCGATTACAACCTCAAAACCTCAACAATCAGACCAACTAGCAATAGACATCAATCTAGAAAAGAACCTCACAAACGCCAAATCAAACCTAAATATACCCCAAACAAACCAACACCAATGCCAAGAGTTAAGCCCCAATCATAAACCACACAGCCTCACAACCATCAATCCGAAGCCATATTGAAAGACACCCAACATACCCCTAAACACAAGAAACGCTACCCAACAAGCATACAACCGGCGAATAATCGCTTTTCAGATCATCCATTTTAACCAGGATCGGCTCAAAAGTTTTGGAGGCCGAAAGCGAGCCTCTTAAATGAGGCCTCCCTATATTATCTATACAAAAGTTGGTCTACAAAGTTTCATAAAAAAATAATAAAAAAAAACATTACAAAAGATTTACCTTTACAAAATATATGCATATAGTTATCCCAAAAAATACAACCATTACAATATCGCGAAATCCATCATTTGAAAATTAGTCTTCTCGCATTGTTTGCTACAAACATAGTAATTACGTCTCCATAGTCAAACTACTTCACCAACTCTTCTCTATAAACAATATATATATATATATATATATATATATATATATATATAAATATATATATAGACACACACACACACACATATATAGCTAATCCATTTAATAAAAAAACTTACTTGATAGAGGTAGAGAGTTAGAGATGGAAAAAAAGAGGTCTCAATGTGGGACCAGATCCCCTTAATTTGCCTTGGACCAGTTTGGTCCATTTAGTGCATCCGAGCCGCAGATTTAAAGGGTTGTTTTTTTTTAAAACAAAAACACCCCTTAAAATCTGAGCCATCCAAAACACTTTTGGACGGCTCGAATCCACTAAATGGATCAAACTAGTCCGAAGCTAAATTGACCGGATCCAATCCCCCTCAAGGTATGCTATTTCCGTCCACGGTCGTCGGACGTTGTGTCCTTTCCCTTCGAGTCGTCAGACATCAAGCGTTTTTTTTTTTTTGATTGACTCTAAGGTTTCTCAGTGTAATGTTGTAATGAGTCATGAGAGTTGATAATCAATGTTTTTACACTAATTAGTAATTCCACCGTTGGACCTATTTTGTGATCTTAAATTTTAATTGGGCCTATTTTGTGTAAAAAAGACTTAGTGCAAAAAGTTTTTTGGGCCACACACACACACACACACACACACATATATATATATTATCTCTATTATAAAATAAAAGTGCGTGGGGACAAGTTGTTAGAATAGTTACGATTCATTTGATCAAATGGCTTATACGTGTTTTCCAACTCTCTTAAGAAAACACTTACACTCTTACAAATATATTGCAAAAACGCCATCAATTTGTTTTTTTTCCCCCACCAATCAGCTTCTGTTTTGTTGATAAAAAAAAAAAAAAAAACCAGTCAGCCCCATCTCTCTCTCTCTCTCTCTCTCTCTCTCCCTCTCTCTCTCTCTCACACACACACACACATCAAAGCCTTTCCTCTGATTGTCCAGCCACAAACAGTCATCGTTCTTACCGGTGAGCCACTCGGAATCCGGAATCCATTGTCGTAAGTAACATACTCTCTTGCTCTTTTTTGATACACAGTACTTTTTTTGTTTTGGTTATCATTTTATCTATTTTTCTTTATCTTTTCTTAAAAATTTACAGCTACCTAAAAATTGAAAGGTAGCTATAAAATTACGTGCGTACAAGGGCTACGCGGTTAAAAATTGTATCAGGTAGGTGGCAGGTGCTAAGGTTGCGGCACCTAGCACTATTGTAATCACCAACATAATCCTGGCTGGGAATTCATGAAATTGATTATCTAGGCCTCTCAGGTCCCCACCTTAAGAAAAACAACTAAGCTTTGGTATTTGGGCGAAGGGTCGTACCAAAGATCCCATTCATGCATACCCATTTAATGGTTCGGGTGGATGTTTAGACTTTGGGAGATCTCTTAAAGAACTGGGATTCGATTCTCTATCGAGTGAGTATCCTGAAGTAAGCGGGTGACCGTGAATGATCTGGCCGCGCTAACTTTTCTAGAGATTTGGGTTGCGCAATTGGATCCATTTAGCAGTTTGACTATAGGACTTTTCCTCCGTTGCCCAAAAAAATTTCCATTCATTGTTTCGACGGAAGATCTAGTACTAATAAATTAGAGCAAGACAAAAAGATTACCTAGACGTTGAAATCGAACCTCAAAAAATGATTTAAAAAATACAGTACTGTTAAAGAATGGAATTTTCACTTTTGTTACGATCGACTCGAGGTGAATATGATATATCAGTGAAAGCGGACTTTCGTTACTCTCTCTCACTTTTGAATTCAAATGTGATCATATATGTGTCGTGCATATCCTTCCGGAAGACTCCTCGAATTTCATTATTCTATGAGATTACACTAATCTTCCTTGAAATTTCTGGCAAATCCATAGATATCCTCTTTGATTTTAGGCCTTTTAGGAATTACTCGTACTAACCTCTTTTAATTGGACCAATGTTTTGTTATGTCTGTGTTTGGGCCTTCTATTTTATTTTAAAAAAATAACGGTTTATGATGTATTTTAATAATTAATACCCGTCAAGGATATGCACATTCTTAACCATCATTTTCTGTTTTAGTATTTTGTTATTGGGCTCTTTTTGTTAGGTGAAGCGAAGCCCAAGTCCAATAGTAGTTTCTAGAATTAAACGGACGATAACTACTGTGGTTGGGGATGTACAATCAGCTTTCACTGGGGGCAAAATTATCCAAGACAGTATTCTCATGGCTAATGAAATAGTGGATGGCTGGAAAAAGAAGAAAGCAAGAGGCATTATAATCAAACTCGATTTTGAAAAGGCCTTTGATAATTTGAATTGGGTTTATCTGTTCAGAATGATGCACATGTTTGGGTACCCTGATAAATGGATTATGTGGATAGAAGAATGCCTATCCTCTGCCTGGATATCTGTTCTTGTAAATGGTTCTCCCACCCAGGAGTTCAAAATGCAGAAAGGGGTTAGACAAGGGGACCCGTTATCCCCTTTTCTATTTATTCTTGCAGCTGAAGGTTTGAACTGCATTTTTAGGCAAGCAATGTCACAAGGCAGCATCAAAGGCTTAAAAATATCAGATGATGGACCATGGTTGGCCCAACTTCAGTTTGCTGATGATACATTAGTGTTTTGTGAAGCTAATTTAGATGAAGTTAAAACAATCAAAAGACTCCTGAGAGGTTTTGAAGCAGCTTCAGGATTAAGGATCAATTATCAGAAAAGTGTGGTTTGTGGAATTTCCTTAGCTGATGGGGAAATAGAAGAAATTGCCAAAGTAATTGGATGCAAGTCACAGCAACTGCCAATCAAATATCTGGGTATGCCACTTGGTGCTAATCCTAGACTTAAATCTACATGGAAACCAGTTATTGACAAGTTCAGAGCAAAGCTGACCTCATGGAAAAGAAGGATTCTCTCTTTTGGTGGTAAATTAACTTTATTGAAATCAGTGTTGAATAGTCTGCCTATCTACTTCATGTCTCTGTTCAAAGTTCCTGAAGGAGTGGCTAAAATAATGGAAGGGATTCAAGCTAAGTTTCTTTGGGGCAACTCTGACCTTAAAAGGAAAATACATATGGTAAGCTGGTCCAAAATCAAGCAAAGCAAAGAAGTTGGCGGCCTTGGTGTAAGAGGAATAAAAGATATGAATGATGCATTACTTTTGAAATGGTGGTGGAGATTTGGAACTGAAAAGGAAGCCTTGTGGAGAAAAGTAATTTGTGCAAAGTACGGCATGGATCTTAACTCTTGGTTTCCTAACATGGAAACAAATAGAATGGTATCCTACTCATGGAGAGACATTCTTCAAATTAAAAGCAGGAATCCATTAGCTTTTAACAAGTTCATGGAAAACATTAGATTGACTGTGGGGGATGGAAATTCCTTAAAGTTCTGGACTGATCCTTGGGTGAATGGGAAATGCCTGAGTTCTTTGTATCCAAGATTTTTCAACATTTGTCTTATTAAAGAGGAGACAGTTGCAATGGTTCTAAGCAGGAAGGAAGAGCAGCTTATGTGGGAATTCCAACTTAGGAGAGGAAGGTTTCTCAGAGGGGAAATTGAGGATTTCAACTCTATGGCTTTGATGCTGGATGATCTACAAGTTATTCTCCAACCTAGACCTGACCATCTTACATGGATCGCAAGTAAGAGCAATGCTTTCACAGTTTCTTCAATGTACAAACTTGCCACCCGTCAGGAAATTTTTTCTGATCCTTCCGCAAAAAAGGCTTTTCATTTGATTTGGAATAATGCGTCACCTTACAGAGTGCAATGTTTTGGTTGGATGGCATACCTTGGTAAACTAAAAACTGGTGATTTTCTTATGAGAATTGGTATAATTCATCAACAACATCACGCTCTCTGTAAGTTTTGTGGGGAAACATTGGAATCGATCGATCATTCATTATTATTTTGTCAACCTGTATGGAATGTTTGGTGTGAGATTCTGGAATGGTGGGGCATTCAGTGGGTGACTCCGAGTTCGGTGTCTGGATTGATCAATTGGTGGTTGAGTTACAAGCAGAAACAAAAGGTTAAAGTCATTTGGGACTGTATCCCTTTTGCAGTCCTTTGGTCATTGTGGAGAATGAGAAATGAGCATACATTTCAAAACAGGGATCTTAATTGGATTGAAGTGGTTGAGCTGATAAAATTAAGGATTGCTTTCTGGGTCAAGTCCAAATGGTTCGAGTCAGAATACTCCATCACTGATTTCATCTACCGTTTTAGGAGCATTATCCAAGCCTCATAGTCTTGAGGTGGCTATGCTTCTTGTGGGTGGGGTTGTTTGTGTCGGGGTTGTTTTGTGTGGTCTGGTGGGCTTGTGCCTTCTTTTTGGTTTCTTTGGGGTCTTTTCTTTCATCTGCTATGTATTGGGGTTAGGTTAGGGTGTCTTGTTTGGGCCGCTGTTGGGTCTTTGTTGCTCTAGTGTTGTTGGTCTGTTTTGTCAGTCTTGTTGTGTTTTGGGGTTGGGTTGGGGTGTCTCTTGTTTGGGTTGGGGTGTCTTGTTTGGGCCGCTGTTGGGTCTTTGTTGCTCTAGTGTCTGGTGTTGTTTGGTCTGTTTGGTCTGTTTTGTTAGTCTTTGTTTGGGTTGTCTTCGGGTCTTTTGTTGCTTCTGGTCGGTTTGGGTCTAATTTTTTTGGGGGTTGTCTTTTTCCCTTTTGGCGTCCGGTCCATCCTTGCTCTGATACCGGCTGATGTTGTGCTTGTAAAGCCCATTTGTTGGAAAGTTCCTTCTGCTGCCCGTTTACTAGATTTCAATGTTGCCGCTTGCTGGAAAGTTTTTTGTTGGCCATTTACTGGATTCAATGTGCAGGATTATCACTACCTATTCGCCTCTGTTGTCTATTTTGCATTGATTTATGAAAGTGTGTTGCTGCTACCGACTTACCTTGTTGCTGCAACTGATATACCTACTGTTGCTGGTGTTGCTGCTGCTGCTGATCTGCTCTTGCTTTAGTAGAAGCCTAATACTACCACCATTCGATTATCCACTCGGAAATTCATTCTGATTATCTCAAATTGGGTTCAATGGAATCTTGCTTTGACATATTGCCCTGACCTTCTGGGAAGTTTTTCAACTACCACTTATTGCTTTGTAAGCCTCATTAGGTTCTCTTATTGTAATTTGGTCGGGTTGATTTCTTATCAATCCTTGGGCTCGAATAGCATATGATTGTTGTGGGGTAGGGTGCCAACCTCGTTGGGATGTTACTCTCACATTGTGATGCTATCTTTTCCCGCCCTTTTTTTTTCGATGTACTTCATTCCGTTTTAATGAAATATATCTTTTTCGCCGTTCAAAAAAAAAAAGTGTAATGGAATAGGGCACGAGATAAAGCTGCCCCTTTCTCAAAGTAGAGATCTATTCTAGAGTGACCCCTCTCTCTTCCCTTGTTTCCTGTGGCCACTGTGGCTGTTTTTTGCCATAATTTGTCCAATTTTCTGGTTTCTCTTCTATTAAGGCCACGTTTGTGTCAATGTAAAGTATTTTACAAGAAAACTTATTTTTTTTAATAACATTTTATACGTAGAATACTTCTTGATTCTTATTTTTGAATGTTTGGCTGGAATGCAAAATTAGAGAGACAAATTAGTGAAAGAAAGAGCACGAACTGAGGAATACATATAAGTAGCGAAGTTGTCACCAT
>BPLS01000169.1:234619-289278 GCA_019656275.1 Rhododendron kiyosumense | reverse complement strand
GAGAGAGAGAGAGAGAGAGAGAGAGAGAGAGAGAGAGAGAGAGAGAGAGAGAGAGATATGTGGGTTGAGTGCATTGGTTCAGAGCAAGACAATTCCAATTGCTATCATCTATCTATCTATCTATCCCCTATCTTCTATCTCTCAATATCGGGGGTGGGTGGGAGAGAGAGGGGGCAAAAAATTCCTGTGTTTTCTAATTTATTTCATAAATTAATAAGGTGGCACACAACTATTGGTTCTTCCATCCCAAAAAAGTGAACAACGGCTAAAATTTAGGGGGAAACAAAAAAACGTGACTGAGAAGTGAGAACCGTTGCCATCTCCCCACGTTCTCTTCCCACCGCCTACGATGTTAAACTTTCACACCATTAAATACTTTCTAATCAAACAAAAGAGCCTTTAAACTGATCGACCTCTCTAAATTTCCTCTCTTTTTTGAATTTTAATGGCATAGAGGCCAGAAGAAACACAAGGATTTATGACTTGCAAATTGCAATAAGATGACCAATAAGGGATCCAAATTTGAAGAACGACACTTTTTCACAGTGAGGGAAAAAAAAAAACCGAGCCACCTACCAGGTATTTCCCTTTGAAGTTTGTCTCCTTTTTTCTTTCTTCACTAGCGTCGTCCCCATTCGATACAAAAAATAACACTTGATTTTGTTGTTGTTGCCTATATTGAACGGACACAATGCTAACGTCTAGTGTTGAAGTCAACTTTTGGGTTGTTCTGTGCATTGAACGAGGACAACAAACGCATATGCCAATGATATGTTGAGAATATTTATCTGTTCCACAAATTTTTTATCAGTTGAATTGTTCACATTTTCCCTCTCATAATGTTGCTTATGCTATTTTCACTCATCTATTATGATATCCTTCGCTGTGTTTGCAAAATTAATAAATTGGACCCTTCACTGAGTTTGACAAAATTGATAGATTGGACCACAATTCCATTTTTCGCCTTTCTGTTTTTTCCCCGGATATTTGGCTGATAGATTGGACCCCAATTCTATTTTTAGCCATTCTGTTTTTTCCCCCTTTTGATTTCGTTGAAGTTGACTGTAATTATTTAAAGCTATTGCATGAAAGCTTTACAGGGGAAAGAAACTAGACGCTGCTTTTGCTTCTGTATTTTCCTAAAAACTAATCTGAATTGCTAGGGGATTGAGATGTGTTCCTGTATTGAGTGCGTTCAGTTTTTTAGTGCATTTCGAAAGGAGTGAAAAAATTCTTCACTCATCCTTCATGTGCATATTTTGGTAGGTTTAAGGTTTTGACAATTGAAAGCAATTCGGATCTCGCACTGCTCAGCTTTGCTAACCTCTCAGTATGATTTCCTCTTCTCTCATGCATATTTTGGCAGGTTTAAGGTTTTGCATTACTCAAAGTTTAATCTTCATTTTGTAATTACCTGCATGTTGAACTAGCATCGTTTCCGTTCGATGCACGGGACAAACAAATTTTTTGGTGCGAGTTCAATATCCTATAGGAATGTGTGTGAGCTTCTAAACCCTCCAAACTCTCTTTCCTAATTTCCTAGATTTTTTACTTTTTTTTAAAAAAAAAAACCCACGTTAAAACCTGTAACTTCATACTCACGTTCCAATTTTCTTTTTCCTTTTCCAATTATTTTTGTTTACAAAACTCCATATGGAACCCATTCCTTTAACTTTCCCTTTCACCCACGTCCCAATTTCTTTTCCTTTTCTAATTATTTTTATTTACAAAAAACCACATGTAACCACTTCCTTAACTTCCCCTTTTGCACATCCACGTCCCCACTTTCTATGATTTTTTTTTCTTTTCCCAGCCCCATGTTCCCTTCCCGCTATTACCAGTACCAAATCCATGAGCAACAAATCCGAGCAATCCTAATATTAATTCTTCCCCCAATGATGGTTTCCATGATTCATAGTTGTTCATGGAATTTTAAGTAGCAAGTTAGGCTCCGTTTATAACGAGAATTGCTCAAAGGTTGATTTCCCTCTCCAAAGTCCTACACATTTAAGGATTGGGGGACAATTGGCCATAGAACACACCAGTTTTTTAGCAGTTTTTTGATTGCCACTAATTTTTTTTTGGTTTGTTTGTTTTGCTCCCTATTTGTAAAACTCTCAATAAAGCCCAACATTGTTAGGTCTAGGTATTTGGTTCCACGTTCCCACACCAAACAAAATTTTTAAAAAAGAAAACACCCTCCTACTACTCTTATAATGCCAACTGCTGGCCTACTATCTAAAAATGTGCCCCAATTGTTTCTCTTGAGTACTTTTAAGTTCAGATTCAGTACTTTTACATTTTATGCAGGTTTTCATGAGGCTTCCTCCATGTTTGTGTCGTAATGATCACTCAGATATGTTGAATGAAGTATATGATTTTTAAGTTGCAAGGACATTATTTATCAGTTTTATCATTTCATGCATGATTGCTACCAATAATTGTGTTTAATGTTCACATGCTACCACTATATTTTTTCATAAATTAGCGTTCAACCCGTTCTATGCATGGGCAAAACTAACCCGTTCTAGCGTTGTGCCCGTTCGATTCACGGGACAATTAATAAAAGAAGGTTTGAACAGGCACACAATGTTAAAACGGGTTAGTTTTGCCCGTGCATAGAATGAGTTGAATGCTAGTATGGACTAAGCAAAAGGTGTACTGACAAGTTTGTAAAATGAACTTATGCCCATAACACCGGCAAGTAATTTTTGGTGTTTTGATGGAAAATGTTTTTACAAGAGAAAATGTTTTACTCATATTTTGTTCAACCAAACACAGAAAAATAGGAAAATAATTTATAGGAAAATATTTCCAGTTGAAACAAACGAAGCCTAAAAATCAAAAAAAGTTTTAGGGGAAATCCAACACAGTTGAACAAATTATTAGACTACCTCGTAAATGACGTACTTTCATTAGGAGCAAGCAACTGCAGAAAACTACAAGGGTAAGTGGGTAAAATTAACCTAAATTCACTCCAATACAAAGCAGGGCCAACTGCGTGCTCTCCTGTCTTTCAAAAGAATAAAAACTGCCCACTCTCCCAAATGCATGGCAGATTCCAAACGGAAAGTCTAAAGAAACCGATGGGGGAGATCCACGGTGAGTACTGACGGCACACGGAACTCATTTTGGATTCCACACGAATGATCTAATTCGTTCAATAATTTTAGGAAAAAAAATCGGAGGGCCTAGTGAAAAATCAGCTCAATCCGATATGTGTGAGTGTTCGATCCAATCTTTCCATTTTTGAAAAATCGGAAAAAATGGAAAAATTGGATGAATAATGGGAAGATTAGATTGATCACTTACACATATCGGATTGAACTGATTTTTGATGAGTCCACTCGGTTTTTTTTTAAAAAAATTATTGAAAACGGCTCGAAATGAGCCCCGCGTGCCGTTGGTACATATGGTCGGTGTATGCGTAGCAAAGTCCGTTTCCAAGTGCTATAGACCTCATTCGTTTTGGAGTTTCGGATTCTAATCATTATCCTATTTCTTTTTAATCATTATTCTCATTTTTTTCTCTATCTATTTTTCAATAATTATTTATAATTTCAATAATTACTCTATTTTTCTCCACACTATGGAGTCCGCCAATGGCAAAAAATTAAAAAAAAACTCAGAAAATCAACTTTCATTTGGAGTCCCACCGCCAATCCATAATTCATCTTGCTGTTGAAGCAAAAGATGAAGCATGTGATGGAACTGGCGAATTCCTTTTGCACAAGAAGGTACCCTTTTCTTACATTGATTTGACTCAATTTTTGTTGTTTTGTGCAACTCACTTTCTTTGTTTAAATTCTGCTGCCCGTGCAAACAATTGACAGGCATATTTATGTCATTATTAAATTCAATTGACTACGGAGTAGTACATTAATAAACATGTGATTGGTGTGAAGTTTATTTTAGCACTGTTGTTTATGTTGTGGATTCAGATCCTCTCTCCACATGTCTCTCTCCCTAGATCTTACCAATGTTTTAACCACAAGGAGACATCTCATTAATGAAATAATCCAACAGCTGGAAAAAAGCCAACAATGCATCTAAATATCAAATTAGTGAAACGGTGTAGTTTCAAAAAAAAAAGTGCCCCTTCCAACACAAAATTAACGGCAACAGAAAACCCCAAAGTAATGCTCCGTTAGCCCGTCCCCTGTTTTCAACGTTGTTAACTCCCTCTCTCTCTCTCTCTCTCTCTCTCTCTCTCTCTTCATCAATAGCTCACATCGCCTTGCTTTAGCCGGTGGATATGACATTTCCGATGACCGGGATATGGCAGAGATGATGATTCGCACGACTATAATGGTTTCCTTGCGGATCTTCCTCTTGGAAATCTGGCACTTTTTCAACTCTTAGTTTTGATTTTTCATTTGAGTTCCTGAAATTTTAGGGCTTTGTTTTGATTCCATCTTGAAAGTGTACTATGGAGATCAGGGCTTCTTGTGATTCTTCTACATTTTGGAAAATGAAGATTTATTTTCGGCCCTGGAGTTTTTCTTTCATATGTTGTGTTCAATGTGGTGTTGTTGTATACTGTGGGGATCAAAGAACAGGATGAACACCATTCAGGTAAATATATTGAGAGAGATACATGCTAAAAATCAAACCCACTTTCTTTTGTCTTCTTCTTTTGGTGCATAAAATCAAACCCACTTTCAATAAAAATTTCAAGTGAAGGGAAGAGAGGGTGAAGATGGCCTTGATACATTGGATCTGGCTGGGGAATCGACAATATCGACGACGTTTGTTGGTGTTCGATTGAGTGTAGTTGTAGGCTGTTTCCGACGAACGACGGAGAGGTTGACAGATGCAGGACTTGGCGGTGGTAATGAGTTATCGTCCATGGGTGGGCTAGGAGGTAAAACAGTGCTTCCAAGAGAGAGAAGAGAAAGGAGAGAGAGAGACGGAAAAGGTAGGCGTGTGTTTCCCGTGAACTAAATGACATCGTACAGATGACTATTTCTGGACTTGGTGCAGTGGCCATGTTTTGGCTGTTGGATTATTTCATTAATGAGGTGTCCCCTTTGGTTAAAACATGGGTAAGATCTGGGGAGAGAGACCTGTGGAGAGGATCTGAATCCGTTGTTTATCCGTCATAAGAAAGCTATTCGCCACTTGCACACGTATCACGTGTGTCCGACCTTTAGTACATATAATATGTTTCATGTTACGATCCATGCTGCTCATTTCGTAATTATCGATATCTGTCATTCATGCAAACACTATTTAATTGGATCGATATTATTACATATTTCAACGATCATACTTTCTTTAGAGCAAAGGAAAAGTCTGATCTTATTGATGTCTTATGAACTTTATTTTTCTAATGAATGGTGAACATATATATGTCAAATTCTATAAAAGAGACGGTTCTAATAATTACTCAAGATCGTGAACAATTCTATTTCACCTCACATGGAGGATTGCGACACTAGAGATTCTTTTCTCATGCTATAATCTTAGCCACATAATGTGCATGCGCGTAGGCGTGAACAAAAAAGGAAGCATGAGTGTGACACTATCTTTCGAAAATAACACAAACTACTAAAATTCATGAAAGCGAAAATTAAATGAGCAAGCGTAAAAAGCGAGAACTGAAAGTCGAACGGAACATCATACCACAAAATTATGCGATCTAAAGTCAGAAATTGTAATTGGCATGCAACGTGGCCTAAACATCTCCATGTCCAATAAAGGGCCATCAATCCAAAAGTGCCCACTAGAAAACAGGACAAAGGCCAAAGCTGATAGAAAGTGGCAGGAAAAACCACCACATGCATATCTCGCTCTCACCTATTTGCTCATCTCCGACTCATCATTTTCCTAGAATCAAACAACTTGGCCGACCCCTCAAGACCACTTATTGGTGGAAGCCATAAAAACACTACCTGCTAAACCAATGAGTGCTGAACAAATGGCCAAACACACTATTTGTCAATTACTAAAAATGTACATGTGCATATCTACGAAGCACCGACACTCCTCGAGGTCGGTGCATGTATTTCCGTGTCCGACAAGGGGATGCGGGGACATGTGATGATACAACAAAATACGTGGTGTGTTCAATAAAATTAATTAATTTTTTAGGGGGATATATATGACAGGGACATGCGAGGGACACGGCGGGGATACATGGGTTGAATATGTAATTTTTTTGAGATAAATGTGCATTATTTTAAATATTTTGGGTTAAAAATATAATATGATGTATATATGATAATTGTTTATATATATTGAAGCTTCACGGTTATATATATTGAAGCTTCATGCTTATATATCTAACTATATTTTCACTGGTATAAAATAAATTAATAGTATTTATTTATTTATTTTTTCCATATCTGTGTCCCTATTTTTTACTAAGAGATTTTGTGTTGGTATCCGTATCGATCCATGCTATATAAACACGTATGCCGAAAGAGTTTTGCTATGACTACAAATACTTGTACACACAAGTGCACAAACTCACTCACATTGAACGCGGGCCCCGCGGACATTGCACACACATTGTGTGTGTGAACCCCACACTCAATGTGAGTGAGTTTGTGCATTTGTGTGTGCAAGGGTTTGTGGTTGTAAATTTAATATTGATGTCGAATGTACAATGTCACTGGCTGTGCATGACTTGCGTCCGGACTTTCCACAATAATTTTTCTTAGGAGAATCCTATATATATATATATATATATATATATATATATATATATTTATATTTACCATTAAGAACTCGTATAACACACTGTGCCCTCTTTTTTATTTTTATTTTTATTTCTGGATAAATAAAAGTAATACTACAAAAATTCACCTTAACCACTAATATATATTCATATCTCCTCTCTTGGTTTTCCCAGTCAACAGAGAACAACCTTTCTCAAACCTTCCTGTTCAAATTTTTTTTTCTCTTAATAAAATTTACCGATAATGTTATATCGTAAGTTGATGAGAGATAAATGCCTATGGTGATCACATTTGAATTCTAAATTTTGGATATGATTTATGTCACAAATGCATTGATAGAATGTACTCCACTACATAGCAAATGAGACACATTTCACCAATATTGTACCCAAAATACAGTAGGATACTCGATCAAATTAATGTGACCACCAAAGTATTATTAATGGGATCAGTTTTTTTTTCTTGTGCGCGCGTGCTCCCATAGGTACTACAGTACAATACTGCGCTTGATATTTCTTGAATGCAGGTGTCCAGACTCATATAGATATATATGAAGCCTCTTCCCTCCCTGTATGAGTGAGATTTCTCCCTCTAATTTTCTTTCTCTTGGCATTTGGAGGCGGAGAGAACAAAAGCAGTGTATACAGACAGACAGACAGACAGACAGTCAAATTCATTGTCTGTTATGATGGAATCGTCTTCATCAACTTCAAATTACGAAGCCAACTCGAACCGACTTCAAGAATCGAAGGTGATCAAAAAGCTAAGGGAGGTCGGGAGCAAAGAAAATCAAGCGGAAGAGGTGGTGAAAATAGAGAAAACCGGATGGAAGAGTGATGCCTTGCAACAGACATACTCTGTGAAGCTCATCGAAGCCCTGAGTCAAAGAAGCCACGGGGATTCGTCTCGGATGGCGGCAGTTTCTGCCGTCAGAGAGACCGCGGATAGGCTGCTGGCCACCGCGGCCAAGGGGAGGACTCGATGGAGTAGATCAATTCTTATGAGTCGACTCAGGTTAGCCACCAGATACCCGAATTATTAGGGTCTGTTTAGAACTTCAAAAATGATACGCACACAACAATTCAAACACAACACCAAACACAACCTCTCACATACATATAGGCTCCATATACACTATTATGTGTAGGCCTCACATACATGTGAGAGGTTGTATAAGTTGTTGTATTTGGATCGTTGTGTAAGTAGCATTCTTATGGAAAAGAAAAGTAAATGGTTGAAAGAAAATGTGATAACTGTAAGACAACATGTATTGCTTTTAAAAGTTTGTTTTCTTATTGTTTCTCCCCACTTTCTTTCTAAACCAAACAAATTTTCCTTTCCTTTTCTTTTCCTGTCTTTTCCGTATGTTTTCAAGCAAAGCCTTAATTTCCTTCAATCAACAACCACTCTGATTCCAAATGTCTAGCTAGTTTTGTTTCTAATTTCCTTCAAAGATTAGAGCATTTCCGAGTTCCGACTCATGACTTCAAATTGGAATGCCAAAATTTTTTAAAGGCTTAATTAAGTGGCATTTCTGATCAACAAACCTTCAGCTCCAACATTGATGTTAAATTTTTAAGTATTAAAGTACAAAACACCTATTTTTTGAATTAAAAATGGCCAAAGATTTGGCATGAGGAGTCAAATTTGACGAGGGACGGGGGCTGCTAGCGTGCTGTTGTGCCCCATTTTGGGGCACACCCCGGTCTCGTTCTGATGATCGGAATCGTTCACTTTGTAGAGCTCGTCGAGTAGAACAATTATGAAAAAAATCAGCTTAATTGGATATCATTAAGTACCTGATCGGAACCTTTTTATCTTGAAAAGAATGGATTCGAAACACTGGATCAAATCCACTGTAACCCATGGATTGAGAGTTATATGGGCTCCGATCAGGCACTTAATGATATCCAATTAAGCTGATTTTTTGCATAATTGTTCTACTCGACGAGCTCTACAAAGTGAACGACTCTGATCATCGGAGCGAGATTGGGATGGGCTGCAAAATCGGGATAGCAGCACGCTGCTGTCCCCTTGGGGACGGGACAGCAACCCCCCGTGTCCCAAATTTGATGCTAATGGGATGGAGCCAAATACACTTATAATTTGACGGTGCATTTGACATCAATGTTGGATCAAATGAGGATGCCAAATGTTACCGCTTTTACGTCACGTAGGATTTGAAACCATGAGTTGAAAATGCTGTAACTATTTCAATTTCTCCAATAGACATATTGTACTCATTGAAGAATTATCAGTAAATGTATTTTCACTGGCATCAATATTAAGAAACTTGGATACATAATATGACAGTTTTGCATGTTAACAAAACGGCTTCCTCTCCTCGATGAGAAAGGCCAGTTAGGAAAGAAATCTCCTTAATTTCGAATTTAAGGATCTCATTCTCCCACAAAAAAGCATCGTATATCAAGCTCCCAGTACCCAACCACAATAAATCAAAAGGGGGTTTGTTTGGGCAATTTTAAACATTATGGGGTGTTCATGGAAAACATGTATAGATGAGAGGGTCCCTATGTAATTTCACCAAAATGAATATAGTTTGTATTATTATGTAATTACACTGAAAGATTAAAAAAAAAAATGGTAAAGCTGAAATGCAAGAAGTTGAGCAATAAGATTAAGAGAGATTTACTATTTGGTGGATGAGTTTTTGTACTTGAAAAAATCAAATTGAAAAATTTTAAATTGAATCCACATAGAAGATTCTTATTTAACAATTATACATGTTCCTCAAATTTTTTTTTGTAAAAAGCCTACATCATTCATGTTGTCAGGTTGAAACTCAACAAAAATAAGCATAAGAAGCAGAAGAAGCGAAAGGCAACTAGATTTATCCGGTCAAAGAAGCCAGAGGCGAAGAAGCAGATACCGGCAGAACAACGAAAAGCACGGTTTCTCAGCCGGTTAGTTCCTGGTTGCCAGAAACTATCATTCCTGAATCTTCTAGAAGAAGCCACGGACTACATTGCAGCGCTACAAATGCAAGTTCGAGCAATGACTGGACTAGCTGGGCTTCTCACCGGTGCCTAATCCTTAGAGGCACCTTCTCACCAACTTGGCTCTAGCCGTGCTAGCTAGCATGCCAATATATTCTTACCTTCACATAAATTAAATATATAGATTAAAAAAAAAGAAGCTCATATTATTACCATTAATCGTACTGAAACTTCTTTTTTGAGTTCTTAAATAAATTCAACGTTTGTTATTGTGTAGATATCACTATTCTTTTCTTTCTTTTTTAAAAATATAACTCTGAGGTTTAGTAAATTTAATTTTTAGTTGTGGTTGGTTAGTTTTAGTAACGCTACCATATTGAATGTTTCATATTAGAGAATTTAAGCAAAAATTCGATTCCACTCAATCAAACAAAACCACAAAGATTTTTAATACTGATATTTGCATACTCGTCTTTAAGCTTTGGATTCTATCTTTTAGCATCCCACAATGTTGTTTTTTCTCGGTAGAAGTCACTAGTTTTTATTGTACGTAGTTACTAGTTAGTGAATTTCGAACTCTAGTCAAATGCATAAGAGTATATGGTGTCTACTATCGAGTTACCACTGTTCATGCAGTGATAGCCATTTGAGTTTGGAGACGGGATGATGATGGCTGTTGTATTCGAGATACACCTATAGATTGTGAAACTAAGACTTAATAATGAGAGCCAATGTGTTTTTTTCCGATAACCGTTACCGGATTAGCGTGCGTGCACTTTGACTAAATCCAGAACCCTTAAGTTAGCTGTTAGGCAAACTCTATTGACTCCAAGGTTTAGAATGTTTGGTTTTTGTGGAATTTGAACTTGCAATTTCTCGACATGCAATCTCTTAATTTAGTTGTGGCTAGGGACGGATGCTCTAATGCACTATGGGGCACGTGACCCCATTCAATTCAATTTTTTTTTACAAAATTTAATCCAGAAATTAATTATGAGAGTTCTAGAGCCAAAAATTAATTTTGATTCTTAAGGATACAATGATCAGACAAATATGATCTTCGCATCGGTTCAAACGGATTGAAAATTGGAACACTTAAGTATCTACTCTTCATTTAATTTTACGGCTCTCTTAGGGTTCTCATTTGAGAGCTCTAGAACTAAAAATTAATTATGACCTTTGAGGATAAAATGATCAGAAAAATAAGATTTTCGTACCGATTCAAACGGATTGAAAATTGGAGCACTTAAGTATCTACTCTTCATTTGGTTTTACGGCTCTCATATGAGATTTCTAAAGAAAAAATTAATTATGACCCTTTAAAATAATATAATAAAAAAAAAAGATCTTTGTATCTATTCAAATAGATTAAAAATTGGAGCACTTAATTTTTTGGACAATGTTATAAGCACACAATCACATTATACACTAATGAGAAAACATGAGCATTATTTTTTCCAATTTTGCCCCTTGATGGTGGCTCTCATTAGAGAAGCCGTAAATGGATTATAACCCTTTTTGCATTTATTTTTAGGAATTTTTTGAAATTATTTCCATTTTCTCATATGATAAAATTTAAAAAATTGGTGCCCCACTAAAGAGAATTTCAAGATCCATCTCCGATTGTGGCCAAACCCCTTGGGGTTGTTAGAGAGCCAATGCTGGAACAAACCTATACAAACCCCAATTGCTGAAAACCTATGATAAATGTACGCCAATAATTACTCTCTGACAATAGTATTCCATCAATTGAACCCACGCTCTTAATTTATAAGTCTGAAACTTATTTCAGTATTTTTTATTGGAGTTTTTAAATATCCATTTTCAAATCTTATCCCTCGTAAGTTTTCATCTGGCGCTTTTTGAACAATTATGTTTTCATCCCCACTTTTGAATAATTCCAGAATTGCCCTTTATATATATATATATATAGGCATGGATTTTGGAGACTAAAAAATAATCCTGAAAGTCCTCTAGCTTAATTTTAGGATAATCATTCCTAATTTGATTCCCAAAAATGTGGGCAATGAATTAAAACCATCCCACCCCTAATTAGGATTCCATAAAACCATCCCACCCCTAATTAGGATTCCAAAATTTTGCAACACCCCCCATTTCAATTTGTAGCAGAGAGCCCAAACCCAAATATTCCATTTCAATTAGCAGCGGCGAGAGGCGAGCGGAATCCCTACGCCATCCCCCGGCGACCTCCATCCCTCAACCCTCCTATCACCATGTCGCTGATCAACTAGTTATTGTCGCCTCTGTTGTTGTACACCCTTAATTTGTTTTTCACTGCCGATTTGGGTCGCCATCAATTTGATCTGCTTCCCACCTTCCTCTATGGAGTATCAAGTGCTTCCAAATGTATAGAACAGAGAGAAGAGAAACTATTCACTGCTTCCAAAATTATCGTATCTATATGTAGCTTATTTGTCATGTTTTGTTGTAAATTTTTTATGTGTTCAATAATGTTGTTGTGGTAAAAAATAATCTTTGGATTCAAATTAGGGGCTGTGTTTTTTCTGTTTTCATGATTTTCATATTTTTTTCTTGTTTATTTTTGTTTTTCATGAATAAAGCATGGTGTTCTCATGTTTTTCATGGTGTATTCATGAAAAACTTGGCCGATTAATTTATTCATTTTTTCATGGTCAATTAAAAACATGGAGTATTCACCCCATTTCTATCCATTAATCAACCCATGATTTTAGGTGACTATAATTATTAGACTCCCACTACTTTAGGAAGGAAATATACGCTTACATATGAATATCATATTAAAAGGGTAATATAGATAATTCACCATCTAAAAGTATGAAAACATAACTGTTCAAAAAGTGCCGGATGAAAGCTTACAAAGAGTAGAACCCGAGGACTATTCTTTAAGCTTCCCTATTTTTCGTTACTTTTTTTTAGCTTTTCGTCGTAATTTTGGGGGTTAATCGTTCATTTTGACGAAACGAATCGGAAAAGTATAAAAATATGGATTGATGTTAAAAAAATTCAAATAAAACGTCACTACTCTAGACAAGTAAGATAGTTGTTTGATACATTTTTTGTCTTTAGTGAACTTTTTTTTTTTTGTTTTTGGTCATAATTTTATACTTTTAAGACTTTTCTCGTTTAGACGGATGATTAATCCAAAAATTATCACTTGAATCTAACAAAATTTTGGAAAAGACGAACAAAACACACAAAACGAAGAAAACAAGTTTTGAAGAATGAGGCCTTAGGACATTTTTCATTTTAATATCACTTGCCGGTTTCGATTGAGTTTGGCTTCTCTCTTGGTCTTGGGAATAATTCTGCTCGTGTCTTTCTTGACATCCGAACATCGCACTGGCATGTTACTACTAATTAGTATCGAGTAGTGCTATTGGTACCGAGGGGTACCATACCAAAAATGAACTGACAGTTGCGCTGGGCCAATTTCGGACGACCGATCTGAGCCGTCCAAAAATTCTAAAAAACAACAACGAGGGGGCTTTGGTGGAAATTAACGGCATCCGATATGTGTAGATGCTAGATCCAAACACCCAATTTTTCGTATATAACCCCATTTTTTCGTATATACATATATATACGAAAAAATAGGATGTTTGGATCGAACATCTATATACATTGGATGCCATTGATTGTTGCGTGAGCCCCCTCATTTTTTTTAGAATTTTTGGACAGCTCGGATCGACCGTCCGGTGTCCAGAGTTGGCCCGGCCGGGCCGTCGGGCCATTTTCGGTATGGTACCAATAGCTTTAGTATTACAATAGGATCAGAATTCTCAACCATTGAATTGCAGGGAAGCTTCTGCGCTAAATCGCGATGGTCCATCTTTTTTCCCCAAAAGATTGTTTCAACAAATATGAACATTTGCTTTGTTTGGTTTGTGTTTTGAAATTTTTTTTGAAAAATAGTAGGAGTAATAAATGGAGAGAGATAGAGAGAGAAATATTGAAAGTAAGAGAATCTAAGGAAAATTTTTTGAAAATTTTTTTTTAAAAAAAAGAAAAGAATAAGGCATTAAAAATACTTTTTGACGACTGATATGACGAAACGACCCTCTGCAGTCCCATCAGAGAACATGATTGACACAATAATGGAGAGTCGTATCAGAAACAGAGAATTGGTGGGACAAGAATATTTAAGAACCCCACAGGGTACCCTCAAAACTTGGCAAATCAAAACCCCACCATACCAATTGATGGCACATGTGAGATGTGGAAAAAGATCAAAACGTTGCATTTAAACTATAGACAAATACTTAGCTTTTCAAACCCCACCATTGTTGGGGACACTAAGATCCTGATACCAAGAGGGATCTTAGGCTCCGTTCCAGAACACATTTTTAAAAAATAAATACTTATTTCACATTTTCAAACTAAAAAATAATGTAAATGAAAAATAATTTTTCAATTTTTTTTGGCACCGTATTAAAGATCTCAATGAGATCTATCAAACAAGATCCATATTGATAGGAAAATAATTTGCGTAAGCACATGATTTTTGAGTTTGAAATTACCTTCTTAAAAAATAAGTACTTATTTTACTTTCCGGAACGGAGCCTCAATCACATGAGTTTTGGTGTTAAAGCAAGGGCCACATACGGATTTTCTGCTGGCTGGATTTCTCTGTCTAAAAAAACACTTGTTATATATGTGAGTAATTTGTTCAACTCTTTAGCAGTACCACGTGACTTTGTCTACATGGTACTCCTTAGTGCTAACCATTTATGTAGCTATAAATTTTACAATATGAATATTAATATTCATTTTTGTTGGGTGATTGCTTGATTGAGAGACGAGGAATAACCCAAATTGTGCGGCGACATGGTACCTAGTACCCAATAGTTGGCCATGATATGTGCGCTAGTCATGACTGAAAACTAAAAGTTCACTTGGAGCCATGTGACTTTGTAACAATCCGGATTTTCGATTCTATTTTTTTTTATAAAAATAATAGAGTTAATATTATTAATAGCATTAATAATATCAAAAAAAATATTATTCGTAATAATAAAATTATTTCCCTAATGGATATATAGAAATATAATTATCTTATATTAATTATCTTACTTTTATTTTATTTAAATTACATCCATGCATGCAATGCAAACTCTTGCCATCTCTCCCTCTCCTACTCAGTCTCTACTTCCTCCCTGATCATATCTCACCCTTATTTTCGTCCATCTCAAAGCCCAATAATTTGAGTCCTTATTAAACTCGGTTTTATCAACCTCTTTAAAATTCTCCTATATATACCCCATTAATCTGACCCTAGGGCATACCACAATATTCTCCTCGCCCCACCAGTCCAGAAAAGAGAGAAAATTCGAAGAGAACGAAGCTCCATTCCATGGAGTTTTAGAGAGAGAAAGTGAGAGAGAGAAAAGTGGGTTTAGTACCAAGACCCAACCGAAATCCGATTCAATCATTCCGAACTCTTCCTACAACTCCTAGCATCACCAAACATCGTCTAATTTGATCCCAAGATCCCTCGATCAAAGAACCCGAAGCTTTCTTCCCCAAAATTCAAGATTCGTTTTTAATTCAATCTGATCCAATTCGAGGTATTATAATTTCTCCCAACCACTTCTCTAAGTATATTTAGTATTTTTACGTTTAACCCTATGCCCTAAATGGATCCATGCATCAAAACCGTGACGAAAAATGAAAAAATCAAAGCTGCGTCGAACTTTGCGGCCGTAACCTGCGGGCCGCAAGAACCAGGCCTGAGGTTGCGGTTAGACGCCCAGACGCAAGGTTGACTAGTCCAACCTTGCGGTGTGTACTGTTTTGCTTCGAATCGATTTTACGACCTCCCGAACATCGTTTTTGACCCCTAAACTATTTTTCCTAGACTTTTCACACCTCAAAGTTCATACCTTGTTAATATCATATTTTTTATTTAATTATCTATTTATTAATTATTTATTCGTTATCATTCAAGATTTTACAAACGAAAAATCTTTGCGACCTTCCAAACGACGTTTTTAACACCCAAACTATTTTTCCTAGATTCCTCACATCTAAATTATGATATCTTGCTAAATTCATATTTATTTTATTAAATTTACTATTTATTATTATTTTTAAATTGTTTCCAATCAAAATTACCTTACGACCTTATAAACCTTATTATTAATGCCCGAGTAATTTTATTTAGACTCCTTACACCCTAAAGATGAAACTTTGTTAACCTCAGCATATTTTAATTAGTAAATTATTTACTATCTATTTAATTCCCTTTCGGCCACTTTATTTAACGTCTTCATTTAAAAATGATCCCGAGACCTTCCGAACCCAACTTTTGACATTCAAACATGTTGCATAAGACCTTTAAGACTCTTATTAAGGTCATGATAATTATTCTAATATTTTTACCTAATTTAATTAGTTTTTAATCAATCTAATTTCTTAAATAAAATTTATACAAGCCTAGATTTATTCTTTTTATAAAAACTTTTTTTAGATAAAAGTTTCTTGCATTATTATTAACTTATTGGCCATACAAGATTTAGGGCAACGACCCATTCATAAAAAGTTACGTGATTTCTACGCTTATTATTTATTTCAATTATCATTGTGATTATTTATATACTGCTCCGATTTGTGATTGATTCGTTAGATTGAAACTTAGAGACATGGGGTGGTATGCAAATAGAGTTCACTTAGACGGTGCTAAGTAATGGATAAATTGAAAAGTTTATTTTTAGATCTGCCTGTAGGTAGGATTTTGAGATGTGATGAGTTGGATGTGATGATTTGAAACTGGCAAAGTAAGCCCAGTGATGAATTGAAACTGGCGGGAGTCCAGTGATGATTTAAAACCTGGCAAAGTAAGCCCAGTGATATTTTGATAAAACCTGGTGATATTTTGATAAAACCTGGCAAAGTAAGCCCAGTGATATTTTGATAAAACCTGGTGGGTAATCCAGAGATGCTTTGTGATGATAAATCCTGGAGGTGGGTCCAGTGACGTTTTCTGATGATAAAACCCGGCAAAGGTCCAGGGATATTTTGTGATGGTAAAACCTAGAATTTAGTCCAGAGATGTTTTACGATGATAAAACCTGACGGTTGGTCAGTGACATTTCACGATGATAAAACCTGACGGTTGGTCGGTGACGTTTTGCGATGATAAAACCTGGCAAGTGGTCCAGCGATATTTTGTGTTGATAAAACCTGGCAGGTGGTCTAGCGATATTTTGTGTTGATAAAACCTGGCAGATGGTCCAGCGATGTTTTGTGATGATAGAACTGGTGGGAGCCCTGTGGCGATCAAGATAGGCAAACCCTAGTTATGGTCTGGGCATGACTAGATTTTCCTTGTTGTTAGGCTATCGATCGATAATGAATAGATTTATGAGTGTTTTATTTTTCTGCATTGATGATATATCGTTACCTGCTAGCTGTAATGTAAGGAGGGGTGATTGGGTTGGATTATATTACGAGGTGAACTTTTTCACTCAGGCACGGATTGTCTGGCATTCGAGTCAGATTTTACAGAAAATCAGGGGGAGACTCAGGACCTTGAAGGAGGGCGATACTACCTAGAGATGAATTCGGAGATGGAGACTGAGCCAGTATACGCTTGGGATCCGTATCGATCTTAGAAGATGGCTCTGTTATTTTGTCTAGATTATTACCACGAAGACTATTTTTAGTATTTCCACAATGGTTTGTAATAGATGAATCTTTAGGATGAATTATCTGGTTGGGATTTTGAATTTAATTTAATAAATTTCCAAAAAAATTAATATTTAATGCCTCCGATTTTATTCCCGAAAATCGGGGCGTTACAGACTTCCATTAAGATCACCCAATAGTTGGCCATGATATGGTGTACAGCAGGTGCTATGTGTAACGACCCTAAATTCTTATCAACAAAATTTTAAGTTTAATAGAAATTACTTTTACTTGATTGTTCTTTTATTTAATTATTTGAGTATTTATTTGATTAAACAAATCTTGTTATAATAAATTTAGATTTTTAGGCCTTAATATATATTCGTGCTCATTTATGGAGAGAGAGCCAAAGGATTTCTATCCCAGAAATCTGTCACATCATCTCATCCTTTCCACCCTATGTCACCCTAGCCTTATGAGTCTAGCAGAGAAAGACGGAGGAAATATATGGTTAGCCTGTGATAGGATTTCCACCGGATTTTACTCCTGCACCATTATCATCCTGCACCATCATCACCCTAGACTATTTGTAGGGACTAGCTTGGTCAGGGTTGACAGAGAGATAGATTACCAAAAATGGAGTGGGGAAGGAGTTGGGTTTTTATCCAAATTCCCATCATCGGTCATGATTGGCTTTGGCTACGTCATCCTATAACAGGCGGAGAGAGAGATTGAGAGTGAGTGGGAGACCGGCTGAAGGGAAAGAAATTGGGATTTTTATCTCATTTCTCATCAGTCAGGACTATTAGCCTATGACAGCCTATGACAACTTATATGTAAATATATAGCTCTTAAGTTTAAGAAAGAGAGAGAGGGAGAGAGAGAGCGCATACCTGAGAGGGAGAGGAAAGATTTGGGGACCAAGAAATCTCACCCACATGGACCTACTTCATCCTAAACTGTAGCCTGATAGTCTAAGAGAGAGAGAGAGGGAGAAATCGGTTGAGGACAGAGAGAGAAGTCAAGGCCTATAAATATCCTTCCTTTTCTTTCCAAATGGGGCACCACCAACTCTCTACTGTGGTAAAAAAAAAAAAATAGCCTGTGAGAATAGAAAGGAAGAGAGGGAACCGAAGACCCATTTTCCAGTTAGACCACTTTCTTTTTTTCCTTGTACCTTTTATTTCCTAAGAAGCAAAGTAGGTGCTCGGTCAAACCACGGCTTTAAGGAGACGTACCGATTACAACCCGATTCGACGCTACCGTAGTCAACCCGCTACCGCCAAGAAGTAAGGTAGAAACCTCTTATCTACTTACCTAAGTATATTACCAAGATAATTTTTGTTAAAATGCAGAAATAAAGCTTTACTAACAGTTGCACGTAAAGAAAAACATTACTAGTATGCTTACTGGAAAAATCCGGAAATGTTAATTTATAACGAGTAAAAATTTTGGTTGTTACTGTTGTATTAGTGTTGAGACGAAAAGTTAGCTTTCAATAATCTATATACAACAAAAGTCATGGAAAAAGAAATCATTAGCTTACTGTTTTATTGTTGTGTTCGTGGTTAGTATTTAAAGCATGCTTAGGACTTGATTAGCGAAATTAGTACTTAATTGTTTTCACCTGACAAACCTACTGTTGGGATGAAAAGAAAAGGAAAAAAGAAGAAGAAAGGAAGCAAGGCAGACATAGAAATAGATAATTGTTAGGAATATTGACGTACAGTGTACTATGTGCCATGCTTAACGTTTGAAAAGTATTAAAGTAGGACTTCTTTATTCATTTTTACGTGATTTTAGCAAGCCTTGAAAGAATAGTGTGTTCGCGAGAAAATGATGCATGTTTACAAGACACGAGAACCGGGAAAACCATATTTGAAAACGAATAGAGCAAAAGAGAAATTTTGACAAGGGTAAATCTAGGAGACCGGAACGGCGGAACCAGAGTTTGGGTGTGTGAGTAAACCTGGGAGACCGGAACGGCGGAACCAGAGTTTGTAAATGCATGGTCGACCGTCATTCTGAAAGAGGGAGTAAACGGAACCAGTGCTAAAAGAAAAGAATTGATAATAAGTAAAATTGACATTTTGAAACGAAGTACGATACACTATTTTTGAACCCGACACTTGACACTTTTTCGTACGATGTTTATATTAGTTGATTGTTAAAGTTCTGTTTGATGCCCAATAGATGTTATTTTGTTGTTTATTCTCTTTATTTTTATTTTTGCTAAAGTATGGGACATAGAGGTAGGAGTTAGCTGCTGAGCTTAAAAGCTCACGGTGTTACTTTTGTGGCCCTGGCATCTTATGCCAGATTTAGAAGGCGAACAGGAGACATACTATAATCTGGAGCAGTACGGAGCTGAGCAGAATATTGCCGCGGAAGACAACCACCTTGGAGAATAGAAATTTCTGTAGTACCCCTTCCTATTATTAAATAAATGTAATCTTGATTTGAAAATACGTTGGGATGTAATGACTAATTATGGTAGTTTTATTTATTAAATGTAAAGTTTGAATAAAATAATTAAATTTAATGTTCTCAAAAATTAGGGGCGTTACACTATGCACTATTTCAACCGTTCGTCTGTGTTTCAGATGATCCAGATTTAATTCCCCAGAGAAGTTTTATTAAATCCGAATTGTCCAAAGCACAGACAGACAGTTAAAATGATGCATGACAGGAATGCTGTGTCTCTACGCAGCAGGCCCTCGGGTTCACTCAAAATGTTGTAGGGTAGCACTATGTTGATTGGGATAGACATGGACATAAATGAACACATACACGTCGTTTTGCAGGTATTTATAAAGAAGTATCTCTAATGGCAACTATTTTTTCAGGCTAAATTAACTATTTGGCATGATGCCTAAAAAAATGATTTCAATGGTCAGCTATTTCTCTGGCCACAAAATATAGCTTCCCCATTTCTCAAGTCAAATTTGACACAAAAGATGATAAACTATTTTTAATGTCACATCAACATTTGTGTGTCACTAATTTTCTGCTCAAAGTCTCTCAAAACTTCCAAAGTGATCCAACAATCGTAATAGCAAAGGTAAAATATGGCTCGACTTTTTGACAAAATACCATTTTTTTAAGTAAGAGCATCCACATAAACATTTTTGTGTATGACAGAAAGTGTAGAAAGTGGAATCCAACAAATTGTGCGTCTGGAAATTGTTAGGTAGGGAAGGAAAAAATGGTTTATTTGACATTTTTAGAGGTTTTGTTAGTGTTAAACGTGGTGTCCTATTTTTGCCGCGCGCAACCCCCCCCCCCCCTCGCGCTCTCTCTCTGCTGCGTCTTCTATATTAAAGCAATTCCAATCCATCTCTATTTTGTTTGACCAAAAAAAAAAAAACAAAAAAACCCATCTTCATATGAGGTCTCCAAAATGGAGACTCAATTCTCATTCTCTATATTTGGAGGGTTTCCTCAAATGGAGACCCATCTCCATTTCTCCCATTCACTAATATTCTATTTACTTCTTTGCTAGAATTTCGTTAATTTCATATAACTTTTACATTACGTGCGCATCCTTTTTCTATAAAATTGGTATTATTGGAAAGATAATAATACCTTCAAAATGATCAGTCTAATTTAAGTATATGTAAATGCATTTTGAAATAACATCAAATGTAAAATCAAACCATTTGAACTCATAATATTATTTTTTTCTCATTTACACTATCCTACCATTATATTGGTTTGAATAATGAGTTGAAATGGAAAAAAACATGCATCTAATGAAATGAGGAAAAAAAAAAAAACAACATCGAACAATAAATGGAGGAAGAATGGAGGGGAGTTTTGAACTTGAAAAATAGAGAACTAGGTTGAAGTTGATTCTCCAAAACTATTTTTTGAATAGAATATATTTTTTTGAGTCTCCAAAATGGGGAAAGAGTGAGATGGATTGGAGATGCTCTAAGGGTTGTTTCTACTGGCCGGGCTGTTTGCTCCCATTTTGGAAGTATGTATTCAATTCTTGGGGGTAGGTCACCCAATTAGGGAGTGAAAAGTCCATAAGGGTAGCCTCATGATGCATTGGCGGCCGACCCTAAATGAATGAGTCTAATCTTGTTCTAGTGTGGAAACAACTCCTATGTTGTTAAAAAAAAAAAGGGTATATATATCACCACTCACAAATGCTTCCACACACAGGACCCATTCACACAAGAGAAATAGTGGGCCCACACTCCAGTATGTTTGGCCCCAACCTCTATTGTGAATGGGTTGTTCTCTCTATAAAGAGTTTTGTTTGGCTCTTTTATTTTTTTAATCGGACTTTGACTTATTGATTACTATATATATACTACTACAAAACAAAATCACTCATAAAGGCCAGCTGGGTGAAGCTACTCTTCATTAGTATTAGGCCTCCGATTATGACTCAGAAAATGAATTAATTTTGTACTCTAATAATTAACCTGGCGTGTGTTGGCAAATAAACTAACAAATAAACCATTTTTGTTAGCGGCCAAAAGCGTTGGCAAAAGGTGTCACAAAATGCTGCTATAGACTTGTGTACCTTATAATTAGAACAAAAATACTTTCAGCAGAGACAATCTGCAGAGATCCACGCAGAGACAAGTGCGTTTGGCCCCATTTCGGGTCCTGAAAAAATCTAAAAAAATATCCATAAATTTTTGAATATTATTTTATGAAGCCCTGTAAAAAATCAACTCTAGTTGATGTCGATAAGTATTACTTTTGGATTCGTAGAGGCGAAACTGCTCAATTCGCCCCTACGAATCCAAAAGTAACACTTATCGATATCCACTGGAGTTGATTTTTTACAGGACTCCATAAAATAATATTTTAAAATTTATGGATATTTTTCTAAATTTTTTCGGGACCCGAAATGAGGCCAAACGCATTTGTCTCTGCGTGGTTCTCTGCGAATTGTCTCTGCGCGTAGCAGAGCTCTAATTAGAAAACCCTCAAACTGAACAAAACGCACTTATAAATAGAGTTGATGTTTGCGCCCGCTCGTCCGGACCAACTTCACGCCCTCGTCCGAACCGACATTACTGGCAATTTGACCGCTTGAGCTGCTTGGTCTGGACCAAATATGTTGGGACTAGCAAATTTGAAGCCACACCCAAAGAGGAACTCATTGCAACAGATGGAGGGATGGATAGAGACTGAGAGAGAGTAGGGACGTCACTTCCTCTTCAATGGCATCTCCATCTGCCAACGAGTTTAATGCAACAGGAAATCCGGGAAATTGGGCAGCGGGGGCCATCATTCGCAATCAATATGCATGTAGTGGAATCCTCCGATTAGAGAATATCCCCTCCCTTTCGGGATCCCAAACGGGGTATAAGGGTGGGTCCAAAGTGTTAAAAGGGGATAACATAACACCCATTTACAATACCTCATCCAAACAGGCTCTAAGGGTCGATAAGCAAATTAAAGAGTTATACATACCCCGGGCGGAGTCAGGATTTGGGCGCGGGGTGATACCGTTCAATGGAAATCTAATTTCATGTTGTGTGGAAAACTATGAAGAAAAAAATTTAAGTATAAAGTCGTATAGTTAGATTTTGTCGTGGGTTTTTTGCTTTGAAAAAGAAATAATTGCTTACCTGAATTCTATTGTGGTATGCAAATGCAAGACATTACGATATTAATTTTCTTAATCCGAACCTACCATTGTCTAAATTCCATTTTTTTTATAGTATTTCTATAAAGTATTAGTTTTTTCCATACACGTAAATACTTAGTTGAACCATATTAGTTAGTTTTTAAAAAAAAATTATGTGTTTGAATTGGTCATGAAAAAAATTAATTTCCAAATGGGTCACGTTCTTTTTCGATTAGTGAAAAAAAATTACAAATCTTGTAAGAACTTGTGCAACAATTGAGAGAGGGAGAGAGAGTGATTGAAAAAAGAAAAAAAAAAAAACAGGGTGCAAACAAAGAGATTCGAATCCTAGTGCTAGGGCACGCAACTTGCAAGAAGCACTTTGCCACTCTTACCAAGTTGGCTTTTGTAAGAGGTTCTTCTAATATAAAAACTTATTACGTATAATTTTTTTTTTTGCATTTTCAGAACGGGGTGGCACGTGCCACCTCCCCATACTAGCTCCGGCCCTGTACATACCTCGACACATTTGTACTCTAGCTAATTTATGATATTGTTGCGTGAAAATTTTCACCATAGGGGAATAAAAACAATTATTATTATACCCAACCACAAATATTTATACACACTCACATCCTTTGGTGGAGTCTACACATACTAGAACTGTAGCGTGTGTGGACCCTAATGTAAATGTGAGTAATTTGTGTAAATATGTGAGTAAGTGTATGTGGTTGTGAAATGCTTCTCACTTGACCCAAGTCGATCCTTGTGCAAGGATCTTTTGTACATTTTTCTTTTTCATTTCAACTGTCAAAAATGAAATTTCCCACTAAGTTACCTCTTGTGGTACTAACAAATACCTGCTCTAAATTACAATTTCTAAGCACACCAACCCCATGACCATTCTTATCTTAAAAAATTTACTACTCCACCGAAGAACATCGATGTGCTACGAGGCTATAATAAACTCCATATATAAGGCTCCACTCTCCGTATGGTTACGGAGCCAGGATCTTCGTGTAGCAGAGGCGAATATACACAATAAAAAAGATTTGAAAAAGAGATAAAATAATGTGAAATTTTGCAAACTCAAAAAATTATAAAATAACACCAATACAGAACTAATCCATACGGATTTATGTGAGTTTGAAGGAATTTTAACTCGTGGAGGAAATAGATATTTTATCACTTTTATTGATGATTATTCAAAATATACTTATGTATATTGTGTGAAACATTAAAGTGATGCACTTTATAAATTTAAAGAATTCCTCCAAGAAGTTGAAAATCAATTCGGTAGAAAGATTAAAAATAGAACATTAATTGACTTGATAGAGGCCGTGAGTATGAATCTTTTGAATTTAACTCTTTTGTTCAGTCCCTGGGAATTATCCATGAAGTTACTCCACAGTATTCGCCTGAGTCTAATGGTGTGGCTGAAAAAAAAAATAGAACATTAATTGACTTGACCAATGCCATGCTTATTGAAGCAGGCGCTCCCTCAAATCTCTGGGGAGAAGCAGTTTTAACGGCTTGTCATGTGATAAATAGAGTGCCACACAAAAAGACTAAAATTACGCCTTTTGAGTTGTGGAAAGGTCATAAGCCAAATTTGGGATATTTGAGAGTTTGGGGTTGTTTGGCCTTTGTGAGGCTTTCAGACCCTAAAAGACCCAAACTGGATGTTAGAGCTACCACTTGTGCTTTTCTTGGATATGCAAAAAACAGTACAGCCTATAAATTTTTTGATATGAAAAATAAAATTATTTTTGAATCAGGTGATGCAATTTTTCATGAAGAAAATTTCCCTTTTAAACTTAAAAATGGTGGTGGTCAAGAATCTAGAGAATGAGTTTTACCTGAGCCTAGTTCTTCAACCCCTAGGTTACAAAATCAAGAGAATTTTGAATTTGAACCTAGAAGGAGTAAAATAGCTAGAGTTGAAAAAGATTTTGGCCCTGACTATCTTGTTTTTAATGTGGAGGATACTCCACTTAATTTACAAGAGACTTTGACATCACCTGATGTTGGTTTTTGGAAAGAGGCTGTTAATGATGAGATGGAATCACTAATGTCCAATAAAACTTGGAAATTAGTCGATTTACCACCGGGTTGTAAAACTATTGGGTGTAAATGGGTCCTACGTAAAAAGCTTAAACCGGATGGTTCTATTGATAAATACAAAGCAAGACTTGTTGCAAAAGGTTTTAAGCAACAAGCTGATCTTGACTTTTTTGATACATTTTCTCCGGTTACTAGAGTAGCATCCATTAGATTGTTAATTGCAGTTGCTGCAATTCATGATTTAAAAATTCATCAAATGGATGTGAAAACAGCTTTTTTAAATGGGGATCTAGATGAGGAAATTTACATGGATCAACCCGAGGGTTTTGTGGAGCCCGGCCAAGAAAACAAAGTATGTAAGTTGACTAAATCCCTATATGGCTTAAAGCAGGCGCCTAAACAGTGGCATGAGAAAATTGATTCCTGCATGATTGAAAATGGTTATAAGATAAATGAGTGTGATAAGTGCATCTATTATAAATCTTGTGAAAATTCACATGTTATTGTTAGCCTATATGTGGATGATTTACTGATCTTTGGCTCTAATATGCATATTATTAATGAGACTAAAAATATGCTTAGTAGCCATTTTGATATGAAAGATCTTGGTGAGGCTAACGTAATTTTGGGGATGAAAATTACAAAAACATGTGATGGTATTTTTCTCGATCAATCGCATTATATTGAGAAAATTTTGAAAAAAATACCATTTTGATAACTGCAAGCATGTTCTTACTCCTTTTGATCCTCATGTGCATTTATTTTCGGTTGAAAATGACAAGGATATTGTTGATCAAAAAGGATATGCTAGCATAATAGGGAGTTTACGTTATGCTACTAACTGTACTCGACCTGACATTGCTTATGCAGTAGGAGTACTGAGCAGGTTTACTAGCAAGCTGAGTAGAGAACACTGGCTAGCCATTGAGCAAATAATGAGATATTTATCTGGTACCAAAAATTATGGCTTGTTTTACAAAAAGTATCCTGCAGTACTTAAAGCTTATAGTGATGCCGATTGGAATACTTTGTCAGGTGATTCACTCTCTACCACAGGATATATTTTTAATTTGGGTGGTGGTGCTATATGTTGGAAATCGAAAAAGCAATCTATTATTGCTAATTCTACTATGGAGGCTGAGCTAATAGCATTAGCATCAGTGAGTGAGGAGGCTAATTGGTTGAGAGATTTATTAAATGAAATCTCGTTTTGGGAAAAACCAATTCCTCCTGTGTTAATCCATTGTGACAGCACTACTGCTATTGGTAGAGTACAAAACCGTTATTACAACGGTAAATCCTGACCTATCAGAAGAAAACACAGTACTGTGAGATCTTATTTGAGTAATGGCATCATAAATGTGACTTATGTGAGATCATGTGATAATCTTGCAGATCCATTAACCAAGGCCTTGGCAAGAGAAAGAGTCTGGAATACATCGAGGGGGATGGGGCTAAAGCCATTAAATTCATGAGCCACGTATGAGGATACCCAACCCAGGGACCAGAGATCCTGTAACTGGGTT
This sequence comes from Rhododendron kiyosumense, assembly GCA_019656275.1. NCBI lineage: Eukaryota > Viridiplantae > Streptophyta > Magnoliopsida > Ericales > Ericaceae > Rhododendron > Rhododendron kiyosumense. Next base: position 262,826 of record BPLS01000169.1, on the reverse strand, counting down.
CAATGGAAAGAACGAATCATATGGTGGTCGTTTGGAAATGCACTGAAATTTTTGATTAAGTCCATCCCTATGGTGTGAGTGCATTTATCCTGTAATGTTGTGGAGGTTGAGTTTTTTAAGAAACTCTTAATGAAATTCTGTAGCTCCTATGAGTGGGGTGTTAGAATTACAGGAACACCCTTGACAGATTTAACCTATGTGAGCGTGGAGGTGGGGCTGCTTCCTATGAGAATTAGGCTTTGTTCTCAAAGACGCTCATGAAAACTGGGATTAAGCACAAGGCCGTAATGTGCTGGCTATTAAAGCTCATGTCAATACCTGGACTATTATGTGTGGGCAGTATTTTTTATTTCCCTTAAGCAGTCATAGTTCAAGTCGGAGACCACTATTGACTCTGGAGTAGAGATTACTGTTTTCACTAAGTGAAGGTTCAATGCAGAGCACACCTTCATGATGCATAATATCCCTCTTTGCCCAGGAGTCTCATTTAATATTAAAATAGGTGGGGGAATGTTTGAAATTTGTTATTTTAATATTAAATTTCTGTACATCTTCTGGTTCTGACTTTTATAAGTCACGTGTATATTTGCGTGAGAGACTCTTATTTTAGCGGTTATTTGGATATTAAGGCAAATCTAGAAAATCTAAGAGCATCAAGTTTATAAGTCACGTGTATATTTGCGTGAGAGACTCTTATTTTAGCGGTTATTTGGATATTAAGGCAAATCTAGAAAATCTAAGAGCATCAAGAAGGATCAAGCATATCTTTCATGTTTATCCATATCTAAGTAAATATAATTAAAATCAAGATCATATCCAAGTAAGATTTGGTCATTAATGAAAAAGATATAGTTAGATTCATATCTATCCTATAAGATTTAGTTATTAATGAAAAGATATGATTTGGATTCATATCTATCCTATGAGATTTTGTCATTAATGAAAAGATATGATATTGATTCTTTCTTGCCTATATAAGGCTTGCTTGGGAGGCTTTCATACACAAGAGGCAAGCCATAGAGCCATAAGCCAACTTCCCCTAAACACTTAGTATCTTCCTCCATCTTTATTCTCTAAACAAATAGCTTGTAAATTTAATACGAGAGTGAGAGTCTTGGGCAAAGTGTAAGGGTGTTTTATTGTGGAGCTTTGGGTTCTCCTACTTGTGCAGAGTAGGTCTGAACCATTCGATAAATTATCGGGCTGTTATATACTGGAGGGGACAAGTCAGAGATTTTCTACTGCACCGGTTTATTACCGTAGAGGGCTTGAATCTCCTTAAAGAGAGTGAGATTTCCGTGACTCAGCCTGTTAATTTGTCCATTGTAAAGTTTATTTTCGGTGTAAACTTTTGTAATATCACCAACAATATATATATATATCATTTTCTACTATATATTACTCCCTCTCTGAAGATATTTTAATTTTTTTGGTATATGTAACTTCGATATTTTTTTTGTCCGCCTAGCTATTGCTTTTTCTTCCACGGTGGTTGTGTTTTGAGGAAATGACACAAATTAAGTTGTTGGACTCAGTAGCCTTTTGTTCCTCTTCTCCTATTTTTTCCCTTAAAAAAATGTATAGTTAGATTTGATACACTGATTCGATCTCTTGGATTTTGTTTCTTTCCAGGTTTGATTCAACTTTATGTGGAGCAATATTGAGACTGAATTTTTGAAAAAAATATGATATTGTGAGTATGTTTGATCGTTCTTGGTTCTTCCTTTCATTTTCTATGTTTTATTTTAACATTAATTTGTTTCTTGGATTGATTCGATTGGTTGTTTTTTTTTTTTCTCTCTAATATTTTCTTTTTGCAAGAGAGAAGCTACCATATCAGAAACTATATCATTAGTTTTTTTTTCCTCTCTACCAATTATTGGTTAACAAGTTCCTTCAAATTATCAATATTCTCTTCTTCCATGTAACTTTGTCCTTTTCTACTCTTTTGGAGAAAATATTACAGGACATTGTTTGGGATCAGTAAGTTCAATTTTAGAGATGTTTATTTAATTGATTTTGCATGGAGTTCTCTGTATGACGAACAATTTAAACTTTGCGATGATTTCCAAGAGCCAGCTTCCTTCTTCCTCCCCCGAAGTCAAGACTTTCCACTCCTTGGATCACCCACATCACCATTTAATATTTTTTGGCCCACGATTGAAGTCGTTCCAGTTAGTGCGCGACTCCAGCTGGCCTTCCATTTCAAACTTATCGCAGTACAATACCAAATTCATAGACTCAAGGATCACCAGATCGTTTTTCATTGCCCTTTTGCTAACGACAAGGGCGGAACCACTTGGAGACTCCATTGGGCTATAGCCCAAGTGGTTTCCAAAAAACCAGAAAAAAAATAAAATATTATAGGTATATAATTTTTATCCCAAATGATTTTAGCCCAATTCATTTTTTCTTTTAGCCCAACCATCCCGCCAACCCATTTTGTCCATCCTTCTCAGCCCTCTTTGTTAACAGAGGTTCTCTCCCTCTCTCTTACGTTCTTTCTTTTCTTACGTTCTCTCTCGTTCTCTCCCTCTCCACCACCATCAATTGTTGGGTTCTTGTTGATTGTTTAGAGATGAAACCCAGTTAAATCGATTCAAGGAATTTCATGAAAACCTAGTTAAATCGGATGGCGTGCTTAGATTTACTCTTATATTGTTAAATGCAAAGCACTAGCCCGTTTTGCTTAGATATTTTTTTGATTTAGTTGATGTAGAACACTGGCTGATGTGCTTAAGTTTTAAGATGTTGGTTCTTACATTCTTACTCTTTTAGGTTTAAATAAAAAAGAACAAAATAAAAATCTGGAGCATTTTTTGAGATTTGTTGATGACTAAAGGTTTCTAAGGGTTTTTATATATGGGAGCATTTTTTTTCTTTCTTCATATATGCATGTTAAAAATACCACTGCATTAACTCTTAAGAAAATAATAGCCGATGTCCTCACTCGGTACAATCTGGACATTCTCAATATGCGAGGTCAAGGGTATGATGGTGCAAAAAATATGTGCGGTGAATGAATAGATTACAAGCCTTATTTCATAGAGATTACCCATATGCATATTATATACGCTGTTTTATCCACCGAATTTTTTTTTGAGTTAGCTAGGGCAAAATCAAATCCTAGTTCGTCCCTTGGCTAACGACATCACCCTTCCCCATTATGCCTAGTCCCAGTTTGCTTCCGTAGTAGCTTATACGGTTTCGATGACAGCGTATTCATCAACCTGTCGGCAGCGAAATTCAGTCTTGATACCACATTTAAGTTAACAGAATGTATTATGTTTAATGAAAGTAATATTAGCCTCATATGCAAAAAAGTATACCGTTTGTTGATTTGGTATAACTTATATAATATCCGATATATATTTTTGTTGGTTCCAATTATTTCTACTTCCGATATATATTTTGGTTGGTTCCAATTATTTCTACTCTTAATGTCTAATCTGTTGAAAGAATAACTCCTGTCGGGTGGCGACAACTTTGCCCGCAAGGGTTTAGAGGAAGCAAGCCCTGCTGTGGCTCTAGCCTATGCCCCTCGCTTCGCCGCTGAGGCCGCTTTCCTCAAGACTCAAGAGGACGACACCGGTTTCCAAACGAATCGAATTCCAAAGGTTTCCATCAAGTATTTTGTATGTACAGGGCTTGGGTGTGATTACAATCTTGGTGTATTAGTTTGTCAAAGAATGTCGATGGAGATGTGAAATATCATTATTTTGGTTTGTTTGGCATGTATCATGAAACATTGAATTAAAGATTTTTATTGCTCTGTGGCATCGACTCTAGGTTGTCATAAGCAAGCTTCATTAACAAATTTCAACACGCGTGCTAAGTAATTGGAGGGTCTTGAGCTATGTTTAGTACTTTTATGGTCTGTAATTTCATGAGTTCATTGTTTAATAGAAGGTGATTGACTAACTGTTGAATGTGGATTGATCATTTCGATGTTGGAATGCTCCTTTTCCTCTCTTGGGAAGTTTATTGAGGTTTTGTTTAGATTATACAGTGACGTGCCATTAAGTACAAATAATTTTCTAAAGGAGAAGTCTATAGTTCGTTGTTGGGATGGAAAACGATGGCTAGTGGTGAAGCCGGGTTCATTTGATGGGTGGAAAATGATACTTTATTTTGGTTGCTTTCACAATGTGTTGCGTCATTGTGCCTTTAGGCATGAACAATTAGTATGTATATATATTAGAGGTGGCAAATGGACAGGTCTGGACGGATTAAAACGGGTCACGGGTCAAATATAGACGATTCAAATATGGGTCAAATAGTAAACGGATTTAAATGGGGTGGGTCGAATATGGGTCAAGTCAAACCCAAACCCGCCCGACCCCCGGTCCCCCATACCCCCCCCCACCCACCCCCCCCCCTTTTTTTCCCTCTCTTTTTCTTTCTTTCCAAACACAGCTTCCCTCCCTGCTTCCTCAATCCCGATCAACCCTTCCACCTCATTTCTGATACTATAGTTTATGGCATTAACTAACACAATAAAATTCTTACTTCGTCACCTCGAAACCAATTTAAGGAAACCCTAAATAAACATAGCCCACTTTGCGGCAAAAAAATAAAAATCCAGAGAGAGAGAGAATACATTTTGGACAAAGAGGCAGTTGGCGATGACGAGTGAGGTGGAGAGGATCACGCCCGCTGCGAAGCACTTGATCTATTTGTTTAGATTCTAGACTCAAGTTGCTCTTGGTGATCTATAAAAAAAATACCAAAAAAAATTGATCTTCGAAAAATCTCATCAATTTTTTAAATAATGCAAAAAAAATTAATTTTTTATTTTTGTAAACTCATTATTTTTAAGCTTGAAAATTTCAGAAAAAGTAATTATTTTTTAAGAAGGTTTAGTGGAACGGGGCTTGGAAAACGAAAAAGTAGGCTCCATGCTTTCGTAATTTTTTACTTCAGCGGTGCTACGGTTCTCGACTGGAAAGGGATACCGATCGGTTCTCGACGGCACACCGGGCCCACTTATTTGGATCGAGCACCTACACACATTGGATGCCGTTGATTCTCGCGTAGGCCCACTCGTTTTTTTTTTTTATAAGAATTTTTGAACGGCTCGAATCAGCCGTCTGATAGTCGGAGTGGGCCCGGCGTGCCGTCGGGAACCGTAGACTTTTCGAATTTTCTATACTCCACTGAATTGCCCTTGTCAGCTCATATGCATGACCCTTTAATTGGAATCACGACCTTGATATATCCATTTGTTTGTTACACATGGCTTGTGGACAGTGGTGGAACATGGGAGCTGTGTGGGACCGAATGGGGTTGGATGGGTTTCGGATCATTGATTGGTTACTTTGATAAGATGAAGAGTGATGGAAGAGTTTTTGGGCTGTAGGTGATAATTTGCCAGCGACGGAGAAGGACGTTGGAGTTTACAGCGTTAAGAGCAAGGTAAAATAGCCTGTGAACAGTTCTCAATTCTATTTTACCTATCAACTTTTTCTTTTACAACTATACCAATACTATCTATTTTACCTAACACCTATCAAAATATACAATTTTCACTCTTTTTCTTTATCCTTTATTTTTAAACCGAAAAACCCACAAGAAGTTTCCCCAACTTCTTCTCTGTCCATTAATTAAATATTAGTAAAAAGTAAACTTGCAGTATATATTTCTATATACGTTCATAAATACTATATACTGTATCTACATATACATGAGATCGAGGTCTTCGGACCTCGCAATTGATCGACGACGTTGCCGAACCTTCGTTGAAGATTGATTTCGGGAACAGTAAGAGAGAGAAACCCAAGCCTTTCTTCATTGAAGGCCTCCGTCGAGATCGATTCCGACTTCGCCAGACCTCTGGTGCAGTCGAGAAACAGCAATTCTTTGTACATCTTCTCCGTCAAAGGTTTTGCTGACGAGCTGATGAGTCATGGAACTGGCCGAATTCTCGCCAACTGGGTTTCAACTTTCACGATCAAGAAGAGAGAGAGAGGAGGGAGGAAAGAAAGAAAGAAACAATAAAATAAAGAAAGGCTTTTGAACAGTGCTGAGTTAAAAATACCGAAGAATTGTACATAAATTCTTTTTACCTCTCTTTCTACCTCATCTGGTACAGTTGTTTTTTTGTGCGCGTATCAGATGAGTTAAAAAGGCTTTTTAGCTATTTTGGAGAGAGAAAGCACAAAAAAACAGCTGTACTAGATTAGGTAGAAAGAGAGGTAAAAAGAATTTATGAACAGTTCTTCGATATTTTTAACTCAGCACTGTTCAAAAGCCTTTCTTTACTCCCTCCTCTCTCTCTTCTTGATCGTGAAAGTTGAAACCCAGTCGGCGAGAATTCGGCCAGTTCCATGACTCATCAGCTCGTTGCTTCGCACTCTTCCGACGTGGAAGAATATTACCCCAAGTGTAGGGTTTGAATATCGATGAAGCAAAATAATCCGGAGAAGTCCGGGATCGTACCCAAGGGAATTAGTTTATGGATTGCCTCGGATTTGTAGATGCAAGTGAGGATTTCGACTTTTAGCCAGTCAACTTGGTTTTACTTTGAACGGTGGAAATAAAATGGCTAAATTAAGAACGAATTAACTAGGAAAAAGATAGGTTAGGTCTAGGAATCCTAGCACTCATGACTTGGGCTAAATCACATTTTTCACCAATTCACGCGATTTAAAATACACAATTGTAGGTATCAAAACCGGGAAAAAGAGATCCGATTATCAAGCTAGCTCTAGAACTCATTTGGTGAACCCCTCGAGCGACAGAGCTCTAAGCATCATGTGTGGTAGGTAGGCGAAGCTCCTACCTACACATGATCAAAGAGGTTAACACCTCGGTAATTCCCCAAACGAATCCGAACCCCACATTAATTTTCAAATCTAGAAATTTAAGTATTATTGGTGAAAAAACGCAATTTTCGCCCAAGCCACGGGATGCTAATCATCCCATGACCCAACCCTTGAAACTACTCATACATATCTACGAAGATAAGAGCAAGCGAAAATTGACTAAGCATAATTAAAAAGACAAGACTAGAATTAAACTAGAGATTAAGATAGATCGGGAATAAAGCAACAACTTTAATTAAAGCGACAATATCAAAAACTAACTAATTAAGACAGAAAATTAAATATTGAAAGGCTGAAAAGCAAGAACACTCAAGAACAATTTGAATTGCAAAGAAATCTATCCTAGATCTAGAAATTATGGGTACATTTCTGTCCAAATCGTGCAATAATGACATAAGAGGGTATTTATACCGCTCTTGTTTTGCGCACAGAATATTCGCCAAGATGCTCTGAAGATTCGCCCCTAAGGCCTTCGGCATCGCTGGCCACGGCCATACGCTGGCCACTGATAAGCTCACAAGATCGCATGATCTTGGGTGCTCAAATCCTTCAAATGGCAACGTTCTTATGCTTATATGTTATTTTAAGTCTTATTTTGCACGTAAAGTGTGTCTTTGAGCTTTTCAGGAAAAACGTGCGAATAAGGCACTTTTGCGTGCCAAGGAATGAACCTCGAAAGGCGTGAGGTAACTCAACAAGATCAGCAGGCTGTGTCTGCTTTTCCACCAGATGTTATCGATAACATTGGCATGTGTTATCGATAACGTTCCTAATTCCTGGCCACCAAGCATCATTCAACGTTGATGTTATCGATAACCTCACCAACGTTATCGATAACCTTTTCTCCATCTTGGCCCAGAAGTTGTCCAGAAGCAAGGAGAGCGATAACCATGAGTTCTGTGATCGATAACGTTCATCCAGAATTTGTCAAGCAACCAAGAGTTATCGATAACCTTCCCATAGTTATCGATAACTAAGCAGCTATTTTGGTCCACCAGATTCCAGACTTGAGGGAATCGATAACAACAACCCTGGGTTATCGATTACAATCTTACCCGGAGGAGTGTTATCGATAACATAAGGTGTGTTATCGATAACGAAGCTGTCCAGAAGATATTTTTCCTGCTTTTCAGAACATTCCATTTATGGAAACTTTCCACTTTTGTTATGTTTTTGGGATATTTTGAGGGCCTTTTTGTCCAGTTTTTGGCTGATTGTTTTGGCCTTTAAATAGCTTGTTTGGCCTTTTTTAGCCATTATGTACATTTTACCACTTTAAGTCATTTATTGTTCTAGAGCTCTTTAGTAAGTTTCAAGCTTTTCTCTCTTGTTTTCTTTGAAGATCAGTAGCAAGTAATCGTATTTCGTTAATTTCTCGAGTACTAACGTTGTTCGTGTGGTTTGGATCTTCATATTAATCAAGTTTATCTCATTTTCTTTTGGTAAATCATGTTTTCAATTTCTAGCATGAGTTCTAGTCGTTTTCTTATGAGTGAGTAGTTAATTGGTTCGGTCATGGGGTGAGATGAACCCTACGGATTAGTCGTTTAAATGGTTTCGCTTAAACTTTAGTTTGATTTCAAGGTTTTGAACGAATTAAACTCATGATTTCCTGCACTGATCATGGGGTCGGTGGCTTCTTTGATCAATGAAGTCTATCGCCTTGTGCTACATGCTCGATAATCTTATGCGTGCGAACGATCTATTTTCGTCTCTCACTTGCGTTAAATGAGTTCAGTTTGAATTAATGCCTTGAGTTGAGTTATAAGTAGTCTTCAGTTTTTAATTCTTCAAGTGGAATCCGGACGGTTTCGGTTCACTCATGAGTTAGATGAAGGAACCGTTTTATGGCTAAGTCATGGGTAAATCAATCCCTTTGACTTGACCCTTGTTAATCTAGTTTAATTTCAAGTTCAAATTCCGTTAATCAAATCAATCACCGAGTTGGCCGCTTGAAGGCCTCGCTGCATACTTACTATCTAATCCAAATACGCTGAAGAAGATTTCTCTGTGGGAACGATCCCGGTCTTACCGGTTTTATATGCTATCATCGACCTAGCCCTTTGCTCGGGTGCAAACCTTATTATAGGATAGGTTGCGGATGTAAGCAGCCACTAAGAGGCTCGGCATCGATGTCAAGCGAAACATCCCATCGATGCCGAGTAGTGTAAGGGGCTTGGCTGTAATGGAGCTCGGCATTGATGCACATCAATCCTTCCCATCGATGCCGAGATCAATAAGGGTCTTGCTTTGCTTAGGAGGCTCGGCATCGATGTCAAGTCTGGAGTCCCATCGATGCCGAGGCTGTTATCTTCAGGTCCAGCTTCAGCTTCAGCTTCACAGCTCCCAGCAACTTCCACAGCACCCAATAGCTTTCACAGCATCTTATTTTCATTCTCTAAAGTTAAGTAAAGATTGCATTTTAAACATTTCTTTTACCTTTTCTTTACTTTAATTTATTTAATGAAAATAACGAAGTACCCCCCATTTGGAAACAATGGCATTACCAGAATTTTGAGATTCCAATCCAATCAAAATGTTGACCCCCAGCTTTTAGTGTAAAACAGAAAACAACACACTTTTCTATCGAATAAATGGCTCAAAATATGACCTTAATCTTTGAAAAAAATCTTGCAATTTTGAAATTACCTTTAGAAAAATTCAATAATCAATTACCGCCATTTTTTATCTTGAAAATCGACACTTTTTCGAAAAGTGATTTTTCTATACTTAGACAGATTTTCAGGGGCCAACGGGGTCTTCATTGATTCCTCGGGTACTTGGATGCACTTGGGCCTTCTATGACGTCAAAACATGCCTTATTCACACGATTTACCTGAAAGCACTAAAAACATACCTTACGAGTAAAAGCAATTAAGAAGCAACTAATTAAACGATGAAATTAACTAAAACTAGATACTAGCGCACCCTTTATTGCATTATCGGGTGCTTATCACTCGTCAGCGAAACCTTTGACGGAGAAGATGTACGAAGAATTGCTGTTTCTCGACTGCACCGGAGGTCTGGCGAAGTCAGAATCGATCTCAACGGAGGTCTTCAATGAAGAAAGGCTTGGGTTTCTCTCTCTTACTGTTCCCGAAATCAATCTTCAACGAAGGTTCGGCAACGTCGTCGATCAATTACGAGGTCTAGAGACCTCGATCTCACGTATATGTAGATATAGTATATAGTATATACGAACGTATATAGAAATATATACTGCAAGTTTACTTTTTACTAATATTTAATTAATGGACAGAGAAGAAGTTGGGGAAACTTCTTGTGGGTTTTTCGGTTTAAAAATAAAGGATAAAGAAAAAGAGTGAAAAATGTATATTTTAATAGGTGTTAGGTAAACTAGATAGTGTTGGTGTAGTTGTGAAAGAAAAAGTTGATAGGTAAAATAGAATTGAGAACTGTTCACAGGCTATTTTACCTTTACACCGGTACACTTGCTCTTACACGTTCGTTGAGACAGTCCGGCCCTCAATAGTGATTATTGGCAGGTGGGTCTTTTAATTCCAATTCACATTGAATTCATTTCAATCCGTCTAAACCCATAAAAATATGCGTTTATATGAGTTCAACCCATATCAATCCATTATGTAATATGGGCGGATTGAATTGGGTTATAAATGGACGTCTTTTAATTCCAAGCCATACATGTTAACCCACTGAAGAACTAGACAACAAGAAAAAAAAATTCACTGATGTTTTTTTTCATCTTTGTTCATCGAACGGACAAGACGCTAGTATATACGTATAGAGAGAGACACATAAGAGAGATTTGTCGATCGTCATCATCATCAATTCTGGCTTTCTTTTCTATTTTTAGCACAAAATGCTTTTTAGGCAGAAAATTGAGTAAGCAGGCAAAGCTAGGATGGTCATTTTAGTATGTCAATGAAATGTTTGCCAATAAGTGGTTTCAATGATATTTTGGGGGCGACAATGATATATTAATTAAAAGTATATAAGAGGTGTGACAATAATTTACCGTTAATTTTTATTCATAGATGGCAACTTACATGAGCATTCCATGGTGGTGGTGACATATCTCTCAACCCCATTCACTCGTCTGACAGACTTTTACCCAAAGTTATCCAGTTGAACCTGGTTATCCAACCAAACACCTTTGTGATGACGAATGCAACCCTTGCCAGGGACATAGTGAGAGTGAATTATCTACTCTCACAAATGGAACCTCCATTTGTGGACTTCCACAAGATCATGAGCGAACTAAAAGTCTTCCCAATGTACATGAACCAATGATTTTTCTTAATAGAATTGGATCCTGACCTCGTGCGTTTCCGCATCTTCGTACAATCCTCCGATCAACAAGATGCGAGTGATTGAGTTGCTCCATACCCTACAATTGACTCCATTCTTGAAGTCGGAGGAACAATAGGAGTTGGAGCCATAATGGATTACAACGAAGAAGGAATTCGGAGAAGAAGCATTCCCCGAACAAGCAACTTGTCTCAGTCCATGAATGAAGAATTGTTACTATAGGGGTGAGGGAAGCCCTCATTTTTGCCACCATTTCAAAGATTTGATGGATATTTAACCCCCTTACCTTAGGATATACTAGATTAAGATCTTATGGACAGAAGAAAATTAGCGGATGGACATTATCAGAAGAACAACTCATGGACACAATTTTACCTAATAATATTTGATTACGGACCAAAAGCAACATCTTCCAAAAACTGCAGGACTTACATGGTAGTTTACCCAACAATATACAAGGAATGGGTTGGGCTTCAAGAATTGCTGCGAAAAATGGGTTATGTTTATTTTTGTCCCATTAACCATGCAAAATCTCCAAAATTATAAACCAAATTTCATCCCAAAATTATTACTAAAATAGTTGCAATTAAGTTCAATCCATAAGATTTAGACTCTCAAATACATGAGCTTCGTACTATAGAAAAGATTGACCAATTATCCATTCCCTTCTTTGCCTTAATACTCCTTTCTATTAATGAAAAAAAAAAAAGCAGGTCGAAACATAAGGGTTACTGCTAGTTTTGTGGGAAAGTAGAGATCCGTGATCTTGGGTTCTTTTTTCACTATGGTTTTTTTTTTTTCCGAACCAGAAGGAAAGGGTTGAGATTTATCTTTTTTCGAGAGATAAATATATTTATTCATTTTATTGGACTTAATTGCAACTATCTCAATAGTTTAGGAACAGTACCCGATGAACAGTGTCGCGCGAACAGTACTTGATGAACAGTGCACATGAACAGTACCAATGAACAGTCGCATGAATAGTGCTGCGATGAACAGTGCCGTGAACAGTGCTGTGATGAACAGTTGCGTTAATAGTGTCGTATTAGGGTTTTGATGAGTGTGGGTAGGTTGTTTTAGCATTTCAAAGGGTTTGGGTAGGTCATTTTAGGATTTTTTATTTATTTATTTGTTTTTGGCATTAAGATGATGGCGGAGGTAGCGGTGGTGGTGGGTGGTGTAGGGCGGCAGTGGCTATGGTGGTAGGTTAGGGTTAAGCTCTGATACCATGTTGTCAGAGATGAAAAAAAGTGTATAGGGTGTTAATGAACCTAACACAAATAACTATTATTTATATTAAGAGATAACTTGTTACAAGACTTGTTTAACCAATGTGGAACAAGACTCATAACAACTACTTAAATATTCCAACAAATACCACCAATGTCAACATGTGCATAAAAGACCTCATCCTCACATTCACCGTATCATTTATTGGAGTATAATATCACTAAGTATCGCAAATACACAATAAAGCTCCATCTCATCTCATGAGTCTGTAAAAACAATTCAATTAATTCCCATAGCACGATGAATGCGATCAAGAATCCCGGAATTAACAAGTAACTATATTAATTGGCGAGAGAATACGAAATTGAATTTTTTTGCTATAAGGCCTAACGTAAATTAGATTCAAGGTTCTCGAGTCTTACTCCGTTCCAAGGATGCAAGGACTCCGAGTGTCCCTAGTGTATCATTCATTCAAATAGGTAATACAATGTAGATGATTGATTTAGAAGTGCAAAGAATGCCTCAAAAAGGATCAAAGGTTGTTTGAGAGGGCACAATGGCATGGTAGCAAGTAAAACTGCCTAGATAGGGTCCAGGTATCGATATCCACGCGTGGGTATCGATACCCCAAGTCCAAAATTTCCAGATTCAACTCAGGTATCGATACCTCTCATCATGGTATTGATACCACTAGCTGGCGACCAGCGTTTCGTGCAGGTTTTCGACAGATTTTGAACCAATCAAGGGATGGACGATCTAATGGCCAACCAAGGTTAACTACGGCTTTATATCCGCCCTCTTTTCACTAAGCTTCAACATCAAAACCTCTTTATCACATCACAAACTCAACAACAAACATAGGATACCAAATCACATCTAAGTTCGACTCTCATTCGAGGAACACGAATGTTGAGGAAGATTAAACGTGTAATCAACACATAGGCATGTAGAGAGAGGAGAGAGATCCCCACCGGAATGGGTTTTGAGCAAAACCCCCAAATTCCAAGCAAGCCCTAGCTTCTAAGAGTTGAAATCAACTGGGAACACCTCCTCCGAGCCTTGCCCATGCGACCTGAGGCCCGAGGATGCTCGTACAAGGCGTAATACGTGTGGGTGTTCAAGGATTCACGGAGGAGAAGCAAGAAAGACTAGAGAGAGATAGGCCGAGAGTAGAGAGAGGGTCGGACAAAGGGTGAGGGAGAGGGGCATGTGTGGGTGTGGGAACATAAGAGATAATGTTTCTCTACCACCCACCCACCCATATATATACCACTACACATACATATCACACTTACACCCCAAACTTTCAAGTTCTATCACATTAGACCCAAGTCACATATTCTCATGACATTTCACATTATCTCATATTTCTAATTTTTTTTTATTGAAATCTTAAAATTATTGAAATAAAAAAATATGCACGGGTCTCTACAAAGAGCATCCTGCACTTCTCATAGGCATCCCAATTCCCAAATGTGATGAGATTTCAAAGGAAGACTTCCCATCTACGAGCAATGCCAGCGACAAGAAATAGGCCCGAGAAGCCTCCTCGGACAAGGTGCAAGCTCTTTTGAAGGACTATATCGGCCCCAAAGTGATAAAGTACGCAAGGCCAGATGGCAAGGAGGTTTACCGCTTGTGAAGGTGCGGGGAGCTAGCCTCGTTGCTTGGTGAAGCCGGCTCCCTAATAGAATGTAATGAAGTTCACGAAGATGGGGTCGATCTTATAGAGCTCTTCACTCAATGTTGCGCCCTATACATTTGGCGCGAAAACAGCCGAGTAGCACAAGAAAAAAGATGAAAAATAAGAAGCAAGAAATCCCCACAACCCAACAGACAACAACACCAGACGTGAGGCAAGAAGTTGAACCTATAGCCCTTCAAGAAGTTAAGATGGCTCCAGAGTGTTTGCAAGACAGACCTCACCCTCAGAAGCAAGAGCTACTCTAAGTAGGGCTGCAAACGAACCGAGGACTCGGCTCGCTAACGGCTCGTTCGAACTCGGTTCATCAAGCAAACGAACGAGCACGAGCCAAAATTTTCAGCTCGTTTCATAAACGAGCCGAGCTCGAGCCACTTGATGCTCGGCTCGTTGAGCCCGCGAGCTGCCACATACATATACCAAACGAGCCATTCGAGCCGAGCTCGAGCTTACATATACATATGTATATATACATATACATATACATATACCCATGCATGTACCGAACGAGCCATTCGAGCCGAGCCGAGCCGAGCTCGAGCTTTTGTATATATATTCGAGCCGAGTTCGAGCTCACATATTTCAGCTCGATTCGAGCTTGAGCCGAGCTCGAGCTGAGGAAAACTAAGGCGAGCCGAGCTCGAGCAAGGCAAAACTCGGCTCGACTCGGCTCATTTGCAGCCCTAAGTCTAAGTCAACTTAGCTCTGAAAGACAAGCCTTTGAAGCCAATCTTTATTTGTAAAGACCTCTTTAAGGACAAAAAGAATGCTATCATTGAACTCATTCGTGAGTATATCGATGTCTTTGCATGGATTATGACAAGATGCTAGGCTTAGACCCAATGGTCACCACACATCGGCTCAATGTGCTCCCCTCAGCCCGCCCAATGAAGCAAGCCAACAGATTTTACAAACCAGATGTGGAGTTAAAGGTCAAAGATGAGGTGGTCAAACTCCTCAAAGCTGGATTCATCAAACCTATTTAGCATCCTTCGGTGGCTCTCTAACATTGTCCCGAAGAAGAATGGACAAATCCGCATTTGTGTGGAATTTAGAGATTTAGACAAATCTTGCCTAAAGGACGAATTCCCCCTTCCAAGCATTGATACGCTCGTGGACTCTGCTGCAGGTCATCACATGTTCTCATTCATTGATGGATTTAGTGGATACAATCAGATCTAGATGGCTCTAGAAAAGACGATTCCAAAACTTCTTTTTGAACTCCCAACGGCAACTTCTTCTACACCGTTATGCCATTCGGACAAAAAAATGCTGAAGCCACATATCAACGAGCTATGATTGCCATTTTTCATGATATGCTCTACAAGATACTGGAATTTTACATAGATGATCTGGTGGTCAAAACCAAAGAAGTTACCCATCTCAAAAACCTCCACAGGGGTTTTGAGAGATGTAGAAGGTATTGGCTGTGGATGAACCTGCTAAAATGAGCATTTGGAGTCACAGCCGGCAGGTTTCTCGGCTGCGTTGTTCATTGCCATGGAGTTGACCCTGAGCCTGCCAAAATAGTTGCTATCAAAGAGATGCCTTGCCCTACTAATGAGGTTGAACTCCAAACATTCTTAGGGCAAACATTTTACTTACGCAGGTTCATCCCCGCGATGGCAGAAATCACCCAACATTCGGCACTCTCATAAAGAAGGATGCTTAATTTATTTGGAAAGAGGAGCATGAAATGGCATTCAAGGCTATTAAAGCAGCCCTGACCTCACCACTCACGATGATTCCCCCTCAACAACGGAAACCACTCCTTCTTTACATTACCGCCACTTCCCGCTCCAATGGTGCTTTAATAGTTCAAGAAATAGATGGGCTTGAAAGACCAATTTATTACATTAGCAGAGTCATACAAGGAGCAAAATTGCGCTACTCACCAATTGAACAACATTGCCTTGCCCTTGTATTTGCCGCACAAAAGTTGCGCCATTATCTCCTCTCCTACACTCTCCACCTCATCACCAAGTGTGATTCAATCAGGTACCTCCTGACCCGCCCAACTTTAGCTGGTAGGCCAGCTTGATATGTGGATATATGAGTAAGTGCTCCAACACCTCTCCGCACAAGATGTGTTAACACCTTGGGACAACACTCTGAGTGCCAAAGAATACAACTCAGGTGCAGGCCCACCATACATATGCCACCATGACAAGGTTTGCATGGTTGCTCGATCTTTAATTGCTTGAGACTGTGCAAAAACACCATTGTCACTAACAAAATCACTTATCTGATGCCTTATTTTAGTAGCTTCCCTTGGATCAACAATCATTTTGTCAATTGCATCAAGATAGCCCTTTTGAACCTCCAAATCACAATGAGGTTTCATTCTCCTCACACCACCTGGAGCAGATTTTGAAAGCCAAGAATGGGTGTAGTATTTGGGAACTAGAACATAAGCAAGGCAATGCAAAGGAATGTTCATCCTGTTCCACCTTTCCACAACGATCTGGTGAACCAAATTGTAAACCACTGGATCAGTTACAAGAATATCTTTGAGCTTCCCCAACATAGTGTCCATCTGCTCATAAACCTCCCCAATAATGGCTTGATCAGTGTCACAAAACCTGAGCATCTTATATATGGGTTTTGTAATTTTAAGAGCTCTCTTGGTTTTGCTCCAAAAATCCTCATCCATCACTGTTTTCTTGACTGTGTCATGCTGATTTGGATCTGATGAGCTTCTTCTCAAGGTCTCCCAATGGTTGCTTAGAGCCATAGCAACCAAAGAACTTCTTACTGTTACTAGTCGTTGCATTACTATGAAAACATGCCCAAATCTAGTCTTCTTTGTTTTAAGAAGCTCCAAATCAGAGAAGGTTTTGTATAAAAACTGACATGAACCATGATTCTTTATATACTTCACCACTGCTTTGCCTTTATTATAGCTCTCATTGAAGAAAGATAGAGATGGATCAGAACTCTTACCAATATCTTTCATCAACAAATTCAACGTATGAGCTAAGCAACCGGACCAAAAGATGTGTGGATGTTTGTCTTGAATTATTGCCCCCGCAGCCTTGCAGTTGGATGCATTATTAGTGATAACCTGTAACATGTATGTAATACTTGTTCAGAATTTGAGATTAGTATGAAAAAAAATTGATCGGTAATCGAAATAAACAAAAAGCTACTACCTGCACCACGTTGGAGGGTCCAACAAAATCGATGGCCTTGAAGATGAACTCAGCAATATTGAGTCCAGTTTTCTCTATTCCAGAAACATCATGCCCATTTACAAATACAACTCTACCACCTGACACAGCCATGGTGTTAATCAACTGTTGGTTCTTTAAATTTGACCAACCATCTGAAGCAATAGACAATCCATGTGTGCTCCAATCTTGCATTATAGGGGTAAGGGCACGCTGCACCTTGCTCTGTTCTTTGTCCAACAAAGAAGTTCTTATCTTCTCATAGCTGGGGGCTTTGTACCCCTTTGGTGCATTATTGATGCCAGTAACCATATCTGTCCAAAAAGGGGACCTCGCAACATTGAAGGGAATGCCATTACCATAAAAGCATCTGGCAACCCTCTGGTCCACGTCCTCCCTGTCATTGGTTTGAAAAATGTCTGCAATTGTTTTCTTCATACCAGGAGAGGACCCATTATCTTGTATAACCTGAACAACCCAAATTTTTTCAGTTTTAAGCAAAGTAGCAAACTAAGATAAAATTCAGCAATTGTATTAATAGTTTAACACTACACTTCGGAATATATATTACAATACCTTTGGCCTTTGAAGTTTTTTGGCCCTAGCATTTCCACCAAAGATTCTTTGTGCATCTTCTTCCTCCTGTTTCAGCAATTCCCTCATTTCTTGGCTCACCTTTGGGCATAGGTTTACACCTGCTTTCTTTTCACCAGGTTTTACGCCTATCAAATGGGCACGAACTCGTGAATAAGACCCAGTGAAATGTGTAGTTCGGCATTCAAAATTACATAGAAACTTCCCAGATCCACCACTTCCAGCTTTCTTTTCACCAGGAACTTTGGTAACATATTTCCAAAGTGGGGTAGCCGATGCCTTTTCAATCTCTTGATCTTCTTCATCTTCTGAATATATGTTTTGACTAAGATCCATGGTGAATTTGAAGTGTGAATCAGAAATTTTGGTCTCCTTTCATACTGTGGTGATATGTGTTTATATAGGCATAGGGTAGAAGATGTTTTTTTCTTGGCAAGTGCAATTCTGCACTTTTTCGAGGATATTGGGAAGCTTCAGTAGCTTCAATTTTCTCTTTATCCTATATGCCCTTTGAGTTTCTTAGAAAAAAAGTTACAGCTAATAATAACTAAGTGTATAAAGTAGGTTTGGATGTTTATATATATACAAAAATATTCTAAGTCACGTATAATTTAATAATGAATAGATATATTTTATAACTAAAGTGTATAAAGTAGGTTTGCATATAATTTAATGATGAATAGGTATAATCTAAGTCACATAATGTGTGTGCAAGGTGAGCGTACGGTATCGTGAGCATGAGAACGTTTCTAAACCGCATCATATTTCGTTAAATTATAGGTTGAACTTAGCTTGTTAGAGTATGAGAAATGTAAATTATTATTTGTGAACATGAAATCATAGGATTATATAGAGTAAGATTCAATGTGACGCTCATTAGTTAGTTAACTTAGTTATACTATGTTTTGTCAGTGTGACAAAGGGAGATCATTATACGTGATCATGGCTAGTATGGGCATTATAGATTCAATGGGGATTATTATTTGTGATCGTGAAATCATAGGATTGAGACATATAGTAAGATTCAATGTGACGCTCATTGGTTAGTTGTAATGTGCTTTGTACGAGTATGACAAATGGAGATCACTATATGTGATCATGACTAGTATAGGCATTATAGGTTGAGCTTAATTAGCTTAATTGGAGTATGACAAATGAAGATTATTATTTGTGATCATGAAATCATAGAATTGAAAAAATATCGAATCTTTATGTAAATCATTCCGTTAATAGCTTGCTTCTTTTATCTACCAAATTCACTCCTGATCAAGTTACAACCTAAGATCTCTTCCCCTCGAAAGCTTGCTTCTTTTATTTGCCAAATTCTTCATTCCATCAATAGCCATTTGACCGGATCTTTATGTAAATCATTCCACTATGTATGGTCGTTTCAATGAGACCTTAATTCGAAATTATAGGAGAATAGAATCTTATCAAGGCTTTTCTTGTTTGAATAATATGAGAAATCATTATTTGTGATTGCGAATTTGTTAATTCTCTGTCATGTTTGTTAACCACAATTATGTGGAAATCATATATAATTTTATTTCGAAAGTAAACCTAAAGGAATTTAATTATTTGTAATGATATAACAACTTTGTGAAAATCATGTGTAGTGACTTGAACAATTTATGAGATAAAATGTTCCGTTAAACTAATTGATGAAATAGTTGCCCAAGTGTAGCAAGCCAATTGAATTTTTATGACGCAATGTCTCTAAAACCAGAAGAGCCATTTGCTTTTTCTAGTTCAGGTTTTGCTATTTTTTCTTTTCATCGTAAATTAGAACCTCTCCCGAAATTGAAAATGAAAATAATAACTTTTCGTATTTGACTTTTTAAAGGGAAAATGCTAAAATTAACTTAACTAATAAAATTTAAATAGACGGTAGTTGATAGATGTACAGTTAAATACATATACATTAGTACGTGGAATATACCTAAAAATTTTGATTATCATACCTTCTTTTTTTTTTTCCAATTTATAGTTGGCAATACAAGTGAATAGTTTATGATGAGCTCCCAACAACTACCAAAGTTCATTTATTGTGTCCTTTTTTTTTTTATCTTTGTTTCTCTATTATTCTTTTTTTTTTTGGTCAAACTGAATAGTATTTCTCTCTCCCTGTTCCACATTTTCGAAAAATTATTTAAAAAATAAGAACTTATTTTCAAGCTTAAAAATAACGGGGTTACGAAAATAATTTTTCAATTTTTTGCGGGATGAGATCTATCAAACAAGATCTACAGTGCATATTTTTTTGATTTTAGTAAGTCTATTATTTTTAAACTTAAAAATTGTAAATAAATATTTATTTTTTAAAGACCCAATCCGGAATGGGGTCATTTTCAAAAAAAGAGAAAAAAAAAACACTCTCAAACACCATTAAAGAAAAAATATAATGGGGTTCATTTTTCATTGTTCAACAGCTGCACACACATACCAATAAATTAAAAGTATTGTATTTGATTAAATACAATAGGAAGCAATGGACTTTTACACTTCTCCAAAAATCTAGCTACTAGTTATCTGTTTATCTTTTTTCCAAACGGAGAATAGAAGCCATCTTTGTATTTGATTAAATACAATAGAAAGCAAATGACTTTTATACTTCCCAAAAATCTAACTACCAGCCATCTGTCCATCTTCTTTTTTCCAATAGCCATCTGTCCATCTTCTTTTTCTCCAAACAGAATAGAAGGGCTGCCATCTACATACAACAGAGAAATAGAGAGAGATACATGTGATACAACAGAGAAACAAAGAGAGAGAGAGAGAGAGAGAGAGAGAGAGAGAGAGAGAGAGATACATAAGAGAGAAACGGAAACAGAGAGAGAAGATAGAGAGAGATGATACATCAACGCCGCCGGAGGCCCGCTGCCCGCCGCTGGAGGCCCATCGCCGGAGAACAACCTGTATGTATTCCATTCGCCCTTTGTTTATGTGAATCGCTCCGATCGATCTGGTTTTGCTTCGAATTTGGGCGTAAGTCCCCGTCTAGGTCAGGAACGTGTTCCCGTCATGATTGGAACGCGTTTCCAGGCGTTTCCGAGGACGGAACCGCGGAACCGCGGTTCTTGGCAAGGAACGTTGCCTGATGAGGCGTTTCCTGCAACTAAGATGGAGGCAGTCTTGCCTTTGGAGATAACAATACCTTCCGCTCACATGTCCCTCCGAAGTGAAGCCCTCCAAGATACAAGGCCGAGTGAATTGGAAGCACTTGACGAAAGAAGAGATAAGGCTCACGCTAACCTTCGAGTATACCAATGGAGGATAGCCTGAGCGTACAACACCTTTGTCAAGCCGAGGCAATTCGCGGAGGGCGACTTAGTTTTAAAAGCATCCCCTCGCATCATGAGAGGAGTCTCCGCTTCCAAATTTGCAGCTAAGTGGGAAGGCCCCTTTGGTGTGAAGGAACTCACGGAAGCAAACGCCAATGGCTATTACAGAATCTCTAATTCTGGCTCGGAAGGCGTCATGGCCCCCATCAATTCAAAGTGGCTTAAAGCATACCACCCTTAATGAGCTTCATTCCTTTTCGCCTTTATTTCCTGTAAGCGAATAACTTCCAAATCTTGGAAGCTCCATTTTATGGATGGAACTCCATCATGGACATCATGTACTGGATATTCCCTTTGGGAGCCCAATGTGTTCCTCTGTTTTTTCTTTTTTCTTTTTAGAAAAAGAAGCTCTCCAATGATTCCTTGGCACCTTGCATTCGAGTCCCTCACAGAGTCATTGTCTAGCCATACTCTTAGCCATAACGCCATAGGAGCCACAAGCCTAGCCTAATCGAGGGCTTATTAACAACCTATAAGCTTACCTCACATCGGATCTCCTATAGAGTTATTGCCTTGCAATACTCTTGGCCATAGCGCCACGGGAGTAGCAAGCCTAGCCTAATCGGGGGCTGATAGACAACCCATGAGCTCGCCTCGCATCGAATCAGGATCCCATAAGGGATCCCTTATATTAAAAAAATGTGGACCTCCCATTTTCTGATCAAATTTTGATGATCCAAATCGTTTAATGTGTTCAAAATGTGATTTTCAGGGTCTTTGCGAGAAATCAACAAAAGAAAAAAGACCGGGAAATGCTTCATCCAAGCAATTTTTCATTGAACTCTCGAAAAAAATACAACTCCTGCCAACTCCACATCCCAAAAGAGAATACTTTGCAACTAATCAAAGATTACAACTTCCCCTCCAACATATGGTTTACTCCGCATTCATAATAAAGAAAAAGGGAGAAGAAGTTACAAGGATTCCAAGCAAAAGAAGCATTCTCCATCCATAAAGGGGAAAAAAAATTATCCAGCAATTACTACATGGAGTCGAAATACACCAAGCAAATATGGATTCATCAAAGAAACTTACCAAACTCTCCATAGTACATAAAGAAAAAAAAAAAGAAAGAAAGAAAGGAACATTCTTCCTTCTAACAACCACTCAAGCCTTGACCAGCATGGCCCGACATATCAAAATCTCCAACTCCTATTGCCTCATGCTCCTTTAATTGCTGAATGAGATTCGCCTCCTCTTCTCCCAAAGCAGAAATAACGTCTCGCTTTCAAAGCGCACACCACTTTTTCATAGCCAGGACGACCAGGAAAGACAACTCGACTGGCGGACTCTAAATGAGGCAAAGCAGCCTCCATCTCTCGCATAGCGACTCTCACCTTCTCCAACTCACAGCAAACACGAGCTGCAGCTATTTAAGCCTCCATAAGCCTGCTGTGCTCCATCAACCACCCCACCTTTAAACCATAACTTGATATTGCTTGCAGATGACTTTGGAGAAGACACAGGTCAGCGCTATCAGCCGTTGATAATGTAATGCTATCCAAACCCTCCAAATATTGCCCAAAGGATTTTAGAACATAAGTCCTAGAAAAACAAGTCATCCCCCCAATACCCACGAAAGCGCTCGGTCGAAGACGAAGAATATGGAGTATCCATGATCGACATTGATCTCCAACACCCTCAAAATAATTAAGAGTCACTACTACCTCTACAAAGCCTAACCTCAAAGTAACCGAGCCATCCTCATGCCGAGTCACCACACAATCACCATCCTTCTCCATTGTTGCACTTGTTGATCTAGCTGGAAAGCTCGTAAACCCGAAAGGGGAAGACGTTTTGTGAGAAACCGCAGCCATCAAATTAGTCATAATGATGGGAGGATCCACCCTCTCCGTAATAGGATCCTCTATACCTGTAACTTTAGGTCGAGCAAAGAGCTTGCAAAACCAGCAGTTTGCTCTTCCTCCTACTGCCTCTACCTCCGTGTTTACTTACGTATCCCTTTCTCCTTCTTCCTCTTCATCACTCTCCTCAATGTCATCATTATTGCTCACCCCTGACCATGATCCTTGTCTCCCATTTCCTTCGATCTCCTCCGTTGTAGAAGGAGGAGTCATATTCTCTTTACTTTTTCCTATCCCATGCCGAAGGCATGTGAAAACTCTTGTCACCCCTGGGTACCAAATACAGTTCGGCACCATCCAATTGATCAAGTGTAGTATCCAAGTCTAGAAGACCACCACCTGACCCTTCAATCCACGAACCTCCCTTGAAAGTTTCATTTAAACTACTATAAATTGCATGATCCGCTCACTGAACCTGCGCCACCATATTTAAAAAAAAATTGCTAATGGACCATTTTCCAAGGCATTATGGGAGGTGCGAGTGCTAGACATCAATTGACAACCATACCTTTTGTCATTTTGCTCATGTACGCTTCTCCGCCTCGGTTTGCATCCGAACGACTCCCTTGCGCCGTGGCTTGACCACCAAAGTCTATCCACAGAATCCAATACTTCCACCTTCAAAAAGCGAGAGTAGCCCCACTTGTCTCGACCAGGACATGGCACCGCAACACATAAATTGGGGTCTATTGGCTCGACCTTCAACGGGCCCAGGACACTTTTAACATAACCCAATAAAGCATCCAAGTTCCTCCTCCAAAATACACGCCAGGCCGCCGTACAAGACCCAATCCGTCGGCTCCCTGGCAAGATGACAGAGGTCCCCACGCAAAATCCCAATCTCTTCTATTGGTTGCCAAAATAAACTTCTCCCATACTTTCTTCCTTCAAAGAATAGGGGGTTTCCCTGGCACTCCCTTGTCTAGTCTAAATTGATGAGCCACCCTCAGGATTATATACTACCATCACTCCAAAAACCCCGCCCACATAACACGGCAGCGAACCTGGAACAAGACAATTGACTATGATCAAGGCGGGACCCAAGGCGAACATTTCATCGCTCTCCTTGTACATATCAAAAGGAGCAATCCCATTTTCTTCAGGCACATATGGCTGAGCACTAAATTCCTTCTCGTCGTCAATTACCAATGCCAAACCATCCTGGACTTTAAGATTGCAGCACCCATCCTCACCGACCCGACCACTAGTCCATTTTGCAGCACGGTATTCCTGAAGAAGAGGGTCAAAATGATTGGGCACCGGAGCACATGAAGAAAACCGCTCATAGAAGAACATCCCAAGAAAACCCAGATGAACATAAGTGCATAAGTCATACCAACCCTTAGAATGTCAAGCAGCAGGTGAAATGGCATCTAACCTGGTTCCCAAAAACAGAGGCGCCAATGCTACTAGGCCCCCGCACGAAAGGATAACGGCAATACGAAACAGACTGGGATCTATTCCCCCCTCCGGTGGACTTTGAAGCACATGCAAAGCAAGCCAAAGCGATAGGAAAACAGCAAGGTGTGCAAGTTCTTTCAGGCCTTCCCTGTCCATGTAGAGACCCGTCCCTAATTTTAATTGATTTTAGTTAAGGATGCGGTTATGTGTAACTGTATTATTAACTTTGTGGGTCTTGAACCAAGTGTGTTGGGTCTCATGTGTATAGTGGAGATTGGTTATACATTTTAGAGTTGATTATTAATTAGTTTGGTAACTTTAGGTGCATTAGAGTAGTGGTTTGGTCTCATGTGTATAGTGGAGATTGGTTATACATTTTAGAGTTGATTATTAATTAGTTTGGTAACTTTAGGTGCATTAGAGTAGTGGTTTATATTGTAATAGGATGTGTAGTAATAACTAGCTAGTTAGAGGGGACCTTGTGCAGTTTTGCATTTATATTTTCAATTTTTTGAGAGAATCTTTTTTTTTTTCAAAAAGAAGGTAATTTCAAACTCAAATATAACGAAAATGAAAAATATTTTTTCAATTTTTTTTGCACCGTTTAAAAGATCTCAATGAGATCTATCAAAACAAGATCCAAATTGGTAGAAAAATTATTTGCGTAAACACAATTTTTGACCTTGAAATTACCTTTTTCAAAAAGTTCTTTTTTTTAGAAAGTGGAACAGCCCCTACATCAGTTCTCTTCCGTCTTCTCCTCTCTATCTTGACCTCTCCCTCTCTCTTCCATCAGTTCTCTTTCATCTTCTCCTCTCTATCTTGACCTCTCCCTCTCTCTAACTCCAAATCGGAGGCAAAGACTCGTGAATCTCGCAATAAGGCATGAGTAACAAAACCACCATTGGAGCACCTTCGAATTTCTCTCATTCTAGGGCTTGGATTTGAGTTAGGATTCTTGCTAAATGTTTGATTGGAGATATTTGATAGATTATAAGCATGAATTTGTTGAGTTTCGAAGTTGGGTATTGTTTTATCTGCTTGGGAACCTCTGAAAAATCTGGGCAGCTTGTAGAGATGTGTTTTTCTTCAAATTATTATAGTTAAACAAGTTTATGGGTTTTGGGTTTTAAAGATTGTTAAGTTGGTGATGTTGTGGCATTTGAATCATTGAAAAATGTTGAGTATCCGATTTTTAATGAATTTTCGAACACTGTCTTGCTGGAAAATTGTGTTTCAAGCTGTGTTTTTCTTCAAATTCGTTATAGTTAAACACGTTTATGGATTATGGGTCCTTATGGGTCTTAAAGATAGTTAAGTTTGTGGTGTTTTGGTGTTGGAATCATTTAAAAATATTGAGTATACGATTTTTAATGAATTTTCGAACACTGTTTGCTTTGCTGAAAAACTGTGTTTGCTGCACAGAATTTCTAAGTTTGTGTGTGAATTTGACTTGGTTCCTTGTAAAATCCGAGAAAAATCAGGGATGGACTTTGATGTGTTTTAATGAATCTCAATAAATCTTAGGTTGTTTGTGATGTTAGTTTGTACAAACTGAGATTTCAGTTCCTGAGAAGATTCACTTACTTTGTACATCGTTTTTGACACGGTATTTGTACCCAATAAATTCTGGGAAAATTAGGAAAGGAAGTTTGAGGTGTCTAGGTGTCATGATATAAATTTGGGACCTTTTGAACTATAATTGGAGTTTTGGTGAAGTTTTCAAAGTTGGGTGTCAATGCTGAAACCTGTAAGTTACAGCAGATTGGGTGATTTGGGAAAATCATTTGGAGGTCTTGTCTATGTTTAAAATGCACGAAATTCTGGTGAGAATGTTCCTTTTTATGTCTAGTTTCGTTGTGACAAGTTTTACTCTCAATTTCTTTACAATTGATTCTAGATAAATTCGACTTCATAAAAGAGTCAGAATTCCTTGTTATGTTTTGGGTAATAATTATTTCCCTAGGGACTCTAGATGCATTGCCCAATTCATTATGATGCTCCAGTGTGTGTGTGTGTATATATATATAGTCATTTTTAAATGAGGAGGTCCTTATTTTAGTTAAAATAAGGACTTCTCCATTTCTCCCATTTTTTGTTCAAATTTCGATGATCCGAGTCGCTCAACGTGTTTAGAACGTGATTTTAAGAGTACCCGCGAGGAATCAATAAAAAAAAATGACCGGGAAGGGCTTCATCCGAGCAGTTTTTATTTGAACCGTTCGATAAAAAACAAACAAAAACTGCTCAGATAAAGCCTTTTCAGTCATTTTTTTTGGCTGATTTCTCGCGAGTACCCTTAAAATCATGTTCTGAACACATTGAGCGGCTTGGATCATTGAAATTCTATCGGGAAAGAGAGGTCCTTATTTTGTTAAGTTAAGGTGGTCCTTGGAGAAGGAGACTCTATGTATATATATTCTCACTTGGAGAAAGGGTTAAGAGTGTGTGAACATATACAAGAGGTGTTTTAAATGGGAATTGTGTTTTAGGTGCTAACGAGGCAAAATGTGTTATTTAGTCTCTTATGTGATTTGATATGTTGGACTTGTTCTCAAATCTAGTATGTTTGAATAAATGAAAACGTGATATATGAGTAACAGTTATTTGTCTTCAAGTTGATTGATTAAATGCCTAGGAGAAAAGATAAACTCATCCTTGTAATTAGACACCACACTTAGACTATGATTGATATAGAAAATTCTCCTTGAAGCTTTGGATAATTAACTTTGGTTTGGTGCTCGGTTTATGAGTTTGATACAATTAGTTCATTGATTTTGGAGTTATAGTACTGTGAGCATGGTGTTAGAACCAACGGGCTAAGTCTTGAGAAAACATTTGGAAATTGGTTCCCAATTTGGTTTGGACTCCCCTACTATTATTATTATTATTATTGTGTGTTGAATATTATTCTTGTATCATCTCATCGACACCACTGGTTGAGCTATTCACAAATGTTATTTGAACTCCATTAGTAGGGATTTCTCTTCTTTCTCTATATGTTTATGAGTTGTACATCTGTTTAGCTCCCTATTTACTTGCAGTTCATGGATATTGTGTTGATTTTAGTTGTGACGGAGTATATTGTGCTTGATGAAATTTAATGAAATGTGAGACATTGTGAATGAGGTTGACTAATTTCCATAAAATTGGAACAATCGAAGTGTATCACGAAGCCCTTATTGCTTGAAAGATTACTAGGTCTACCAATGAGTGAGGATGCTAGGCAGGGTCCACGGGATCCATAATGCCCAGTAGGAGCAATCGCACGAGACACATACTAGACCCACCGACGGGTGAGGTGCTAGGCAGGGGCCATTGGATTCATATTGCCCGGCAGGGACCACGGGATCCATAATGCCTAGCAAGAGTATTCGCTCTGACAACGAAAAGACTGAGATACAGAAACTTGATAAAAGAGACATGGTTAATGGAAAAATGAGATTTTGAAACATTGGTGTGTGTGTGTGTGTGAGTGAGTTCCTTGGTTCATCTTTTTGGACTTGGTTATATTCATGTGTCGCTAGGAACTAAACAGGATATATTGAGGTTTAAGAAAAGAAGAAGGGGAAATTGCGTATCAGTGGGAGGAGGGGCAAATATTGCCCACCTCATGGACCAGTTTTCCTGAATTCCTAATTGATGAAAATGAGAGATATAATTCCCCATACATGGAAACCAAAACATACGTGGACAAAATTACCCCTCCAATCTAATACGTCGCCGTTCGGCTCCCTACATCGGGTTTCCCTCCTTACCTTCCCACTCGCCAACTGAAGCGCCATCCCCA
>BPLS01000169.1:193989-219619 GCA_019656275.1 Rhododendron kiyosumense | reverse complement strand
CATGGATAATATGTCGGTTAAGCCCTTTTTATTTATATCGACAATATGTTCCTCCTCTGCTTCGCAAGTTTAAGCCAAAATCATCAACTGTATCCGCAAAACAAATCACAGTAGATATCCCATACTTAAATATAAACTTTGATACACCAAGTAATTGATTAATTAGGTGATATCAAATCATGGAAAAAAACCCATTCCGATTGAATCCATATCCGAGTCTCTACCAAATTAATTAATGAGATCAGAATAATAAACTATGAAAGCACGTTGGAAAAATCAAGTGCGTGAAACTAATCAATAAAATTCATGGGATTTCATCCTCAACCCTAGTTGAGGAGTTTAGCCTAACATAATAAAAATAAAACCTCACAATATTCTTTTGCTAGTCTCGTTCTTTGCTCCCGAGCCGTGGCCTTCGTCTCGAGATGGTCTCGTCCGTCCAAAGTGAATTCCGAAACCCTACTGACATGGCTATTTATAAAGGCCCCAGACTTTATTTGGAATTATATGATTCCTTTTATATAATTTCTTTAAAAATAACTTGCCTTAATCAAATCCCATTTACGTGAATTACATTGAAAATAACAGGCCCTACTCCTGTTGCCAATTCCAAGCCAATGTCAAGATTGGCTCACGTCCAGAGTATGTGATCATTCGGCAAATTCGGATTGTGGGTCGACTTTGAACTTCTTATTCCAATGGCTGAAAACAATCAAATTATCATCTTTTCTGCAAGATTCAATAATATAGTGTAAATGATCAAGAAGATAATAATTATAGCCAATTACGCATAATTAGAGCCTAACAATATATAGGATTAGGGTCTATACGTGTCAATATTTTGTGCTCATCACCATCTGCAAATGACAGTGATACTCATACATGAGACAAGTATAAATAACAATAGCCACAAAGCATCCATACAAATCAATGATATTTTGCACGCACCTTAAAACAGGCCAGGAAACGCCGCTTACTGCACCTCCAACTGCAAACTCATCTACGCTTCCCTTGAATTCTCTCGTCACTTTTCCGGTTCTCACATCGAACATATTTAAGACCACCCTCTAGAATATGAACTCACATTAGGGGTGCCTCAAGGAAACAATTCTTTGTAAAAATTACAATAAGTAAAGTAGTGTAGGATTAGTGAATCGTATATGACGAGGATTGCGTGGTTCATGGTTTCTGTGAGTTATAGCTAATCTCTCACCGCGAGAGAAATCTATTAACTTTAGATGCAGTCAATAACACAAAAGCTATGTAGCAATAAAAAACCTACAATATATAAAAAGCAGAGTGAAGAATACTAAAACAATTAGGAAACATAACGTGGGATGAGAAGAATGCATAAGCCGGTTGAAACTACCACCGGCCCGAAACAGCAGATCCCTGTCTATATATGAGTCTATATATGAACAGTACCCAAGTAAGTTCCTAGAGGGGACCATTGCACAAAACTTCCATCCAAAACTGCCCAGAAAGGATGCACAATATAACTTTTTATAACCAATCAACAACAAATAATTGTGTGAGTATTTCAAAGTTGGTATAATATCCAATTAAACAAAGTAATAGTAGTAGTAAGGATAAGGCCATACATGTTTGACATTTGTGTGAGTGTACATATCATCCCAGTATTGCGGATGATATGTGATACGGTTGTGCCCTTGTTCGCGACATCAGCTGCATACAACTTATCTTGCCCTTATCTTGTGTCTGTGACTAAATCCTTCTCTTTTTCGGTCGCCCTGCCTGCCTTTTCGCATGGGGGGGCTATAAAATACGATACCACTATATTTCCCAGAATTGAATTAAAGAGCGAAAACAAATAAAGTTTTCTTCTATAACCAATATAACCAACATTACTAACGAAACGAAAGGCCCAACAGGATAGCCTTCATAATCCACTACAAAACCACCTTATTAACACATACAACCACAGATACAAAAACCAATAAGTAGAACAAACAAAGAGTCTGCTAATAACTACCATGTTTAAACATATTTAATTACACTTTTACTCTCAACAATTCTTGGACAGGGAGAGAGACAGGGGCTAATTAGCATACAAAACTGTTACCCAAAAAGACAAAGAGTACGACTAATGAAACCAAGTACGAGGAAAAACATAAAGCCAAGATTTTTCTCCCCCTTTGAGACATCATTAACAAGGGCGTGAGGCTGGAAGGTAGGATGTCACTGAGGTGGCGAGGGTGGGCGATAGGGTGGGTAAGGCACGAAATCAGGGTACTACCAATGGAAGTGGTTGAAGTAGTGCTGCTGAGCTTGATCAATGTGATCCATTCGATGCTCCACTCTATCGAACCGACTATTCTGAGCAATGGCAAAGTTTTGGAATTCTGCAAACATGTGGTTTTGCGAGGCTTGCAAAGCATCAAATCTAGCAAATATCTGTGTAGTAAAATCGCCTCCAATTTGTGGCTGTGCCAAGTGCTCACCCTGCTGACCTGCAATGTCTTCCTGTCCATGCGCATTATTGACTTGAGGATTACCTTCCTCGTCATCATCAATATGCCCCCTAGTGAACGTATAATCTTTAATAGGCCCGGGGTCATTTTGTAAAGTTTGCTCTCCCTGAACCCTTACTTTGGCATTCAAAAATAGTTTAGTGAGCAATGCACCATATGGTAAGGCCTTATGATTGTTCTGAAGAACAGAGCCCATCTCTTTGAGGATCAAATAACTCAGGTTCAAATAGTTGTGCGTTTCTAGACTATGCAGAATTAGACACTGAAGAGGGGACACGACATCATAGTGTCCTTTTTGAGGAGCCA
Organism: Rhododendron kiyosumense; assembly: GCA_019656275.1. Classification (NCBI taxonomy): domain Eukaryota; kingdom Viridiplantae; phylum Streptophyta; class Magnoliopsida; order Ericales; family Ericaceae; genus Rhododendron; species Rhododendron kiyosumense. The sequence continues at coordinate 216,821 of BPLS01000169.1, read as the reverse complement.
CATTGTGTGCAATAAACAGATGTAGGGGACGCGGATGCTGTTTCAATTCATTTTTAGTCACACCTCCACCTAGAACACGTTCATCAGTAATGGTTTGGTAGAAAGCAGACACATCATCTATTGTATTGACCAATTCATCATCATTAGTCACATATTGGTTCCTCTCAACTGCTGGGCATTGCAGAAAACTACTCATGCTGCTCACATCTAGCACAAAATCAACTCCTTTAACTCGTGAAACTAGGGTATATTCATCGGCATTCCGATCGACATCCAGGTTACAGTAAAAATACCGAACAAGTTTCGGATAGATGATATTCGACACTGTCATTATCTCAGTCCAACCCGCAGCCGCAATAACATCATTAATATAACGGTGATAACGAGGTGAGAGTGATACCTGTCGGCCCGAAATTATAGGACGAGATTTGAAACCAGCCCAGTTTCCTTCATTTACCCTGTTGGTGAAGAGTTGCGTGTTGAAGTCGGGTTGAGGTTCGCCTTGTCCTGCCCCAGAATGCAAACGTTTGCTTCTTCCTCCCATTTTTCAGAAACCCAGGGTTTGGAAGGGTTTGAAGATGGTTTGGATGGGCCGGAGTGGAGAATGGCGAAATTGATGGTAGAGATGAGTGGAGATGAAGATTTTAGGAAGGATTGGTGGATTGTTTTGAGGATTTGAAGGACTTTGAGGAGATTTGAAAATTTTGGAAGGGTTTTCGCCGCTTCTGTCTTCTGTCGAGGGGGAGGGTTTTTTGGAACAAAACAGAACAGATCTGAACTTTAAAACAACCCAAAAAAAAACATTGTCCGGTCGACCGGTCGGTCGACCACGTGGTCATCCGGTGGGAAAACCGCTTGGTCATTCGACAGGAATTTTATATTTCGTCCAGAAAAACTGCTTTTGGAAGTGCAAAGCTAAGGTGTTGATAACTGTTTTCGAATATCAAACACATAGGAAAATATCAGATAAATAAAATGTTTGGAATATGATTTCTGTATCAAGATCATTTGTACTCTTCATCAAATACGATATTTACAAGTGCAATCAACTTAACATTGAATCCAAAAAAAACTTTTGATTATCAAGATCGAATTTTTTTTTTTTTTTCATAAATGATTAGACATGCCAAGTTCTCGTCGAATAAAACAAAATTGTTCCTAACCAAGGGGTTTTCTGAAAATGTCCGCCAATTGCTTGTCGGTACTAATAAAATTAAGTTCAATATCCCCTTTTTGAACATGATCTCTTATAAAATGATGTCTAATCTCTATATGTTTTGTTTGAGAATGTTGAATAGGATTCTTGGTTAAGCTTATTGCACTAGTATTGTCACATTTAATAGGAATATGATCATAATACAAATTGAAATCCTCCATTTGTTGTTTGATCCATAATATTTGGGCACAACAACTTCCGGCTGCTACATATTCCGCCTCGGCGGTAGATAGAGCTACGGAATTTTGTTTCTTGCTATGCCAAGACACTAGAGAGTGTCCTAGAAATTGACAAGTCCCACTTGTACTTTTACGATCAACTTTAAAACCTCCAAAATCCGCATCCGAATAACCAACTAAATCAAATGCAACTCCACGTGGATAAAACAATCCTAAATACGATTTTTCCCAAGGAGCTAGTGCAACCGCAAGAGTTTTCTCCGAAAACCTCTCGAAAACAATCACACCCAAATTCGAACCGAATTTGGTCTTCTAAGCTTTCAAGTGTTTGAGTCAAACACTCGCTTAGGGATTACAAGTATGTGGAGAAAGTATGAAAAATATCGCTCACGTCTTGTACAAATTTTCTCTCAAGAAAATATGAAAATGAAAGAACAATGGGAATTTCAGATTTTATCTTTGGAGAATTTGCTCTTTGGAATGATATGAAATGTTGTAGGTTGGATTGATTCTCATCAATGAGTTCTTGAAGCCTTTATATAGCCATCCAATCTCTTATTAGCTGTTAGTGAATCACTGTTCCGTTGGAGAGCTATTTTAGGAAAAATAGAGCCGTTTGAGATTTTACTGATATGCAAAAAATCTGCAGAAATACACTACTGGTCGTCCGGCCGGTCGACCGGAAGGTCGTCCACTCTCTCAACCAGTCTGCCATCCAGTGAAGTCCGGTTGACGACCCCTTCTGTTCAGACAGCCGGCTTGACAGCCGGTTCGTCAACCTGTAGCTCAAAATTTCATCTACTTCAATCCATTAAAGCGTGAATTGAGCTCATTAAGTTTTTGTAGATTTTAAACATTGACTTCAAGATACTTAAAGTAATTTTACAAGATTGAGAAAGTTAGTCCGAAAACAACTTGGCAATGACTATATAAAACATCATTAAAATAATTCCTCCGATTTTCCGACAATCATCAAAATAAATATATGCATGATTTTCCAATAAATTAATATGCATACATTTTTCAACAAAAACTATAAACAACAAATACTTCAATTTAAAAGAGTCAATTAGCAAATGTCATCCCCACTGTGCTATTGCACCTTCGTACGCCAATAGTGGGATACCGATCTTCATCCGAACCACCCATATGCTGCCTCGCCTTGGTACGCCAATAGTAGGATACCAATCTTCATCCGAACAAACCATTTGGTAACTGGAACACGTAAAATTACGAAATTGTTATTTGGTCAGAATTTGATATCTGCATTAGTTACATAACTTCATTGATTGGATATAGAGACAATATCCCCAAAAACCACCCAACTGGGCCTTTGAGCAATGATTAGCAATGAACATTAAGGATGTAACCGAACATGCTTTCCAGTCAATGCGACCTCATATCCAAGTTGATCATAACCGGAATACATAGCCACATTCTCTGAAAGTGAAGAGAGACAAGTTTCTTGCTCAAAAGACACCTATGGATTCAAATGCCAACAACTTGGAATACTAAGATTAAGCTCATGCTGAAGAAAAGTTTCCAATCAACAGACAATGTGGTCGCATGTGAAGACCATGGATTTGGCATTCATGATATTCTCCCAAGACCACGTATTAAAATCAATACATCATTGTACAATAAAACAGCTCCTAATTGGATAAGATTTGTAATACCCATGTCAATAGCTATTGCATTAGGAGCATCAAAAAAGTATAAACTATGCACATCAGTTGTGCCCAAATAAAGAATCCTAAAAACAGCCACACCAAGATGAACCCAAGTAATCTATTGGCTTCGTTATGAGGTGGCATCAAAGCTAGCCATGTCGGAATGAAGCCTATAACACCGTCCCAGTTTAGTTCTCCCAGCATGACCAGTTCCTTGATTTGCAAAGTTGTGATTTAATGTACCAAGCCTAGAGGACATTCATAGCAGAGCCAATTTCAAACATAGTCTCTTTCACCATAAAAGGTGAAATAGAACTTTTGACAATTCCATTCTACTTCCATCCAACAGTAGGTTTAGTATGATTCACATGCTGACCTTACTTTTCAAATAAGGTCCAATTTTCTTCAAAAAAGTCATCGTACGATGAGAGCATATATTTTGGTAGGCCTAACCCTCCATTCAAATTACCCAACTGGAAATACCAAGAACATCTTACCCAATGAAGGAATGGAATAAACTTGATATGAACAAACAAACCCTATCAAGCAACGAAACTTGAAAATTCAAAGGCTTTAATAGTTATAATGGCTATAATACAAACTTATCAAGAAAAGAAACTGCTACAACTAGTCTTATGAATCTTACCTTATATTCTGCAGCCATATTTATTAGTTTCCCCAAAAAATGCACCTGCATGGACACATCCGTTACAGTATGTTAATTTAATTTCAACATCAAAACACAAAAGCATAAAGAATAAAGAAGTGTGTGCAAACACCCTAAAATATGGATATGCTTCCAGTTGAATGCGATACTAATGGCTACACACATGGTGAAAAAATAGGATGAAGACTACATTTCAATTAGGCGCACATGAATTCACTTACGTGAATTGGGAGTTGAGGCAAGATTCTACCGGGACCAAAGATATTTATAAAAAGTATCCAATGGAACATATCAATTAACAGGCAACTTGTATTACTCTCTGGTCCGCCAATCCAAATGAACTCCAAACAACACATAAGCTCCATCAACGGAAAAAAATAATCGTGTGAGTGTACCTATCATTCGGGTATTGCAAAGTTTGTATAACATCCAATGAAACAAAGTATGAGTAGTTAGTAAGGATACGGCAAAAGAGTTTGATATTTGTGTGAGTGTACCTATCATCCCGGTATTGCGGATTGGCATGTGCTACGATTGTGCCCTGGTTCGCGACATCGGCTGCAAAAAATTGTGCCCTTATCTTGTGTCTGTGACTCAATCCTTCTCTTTTTCGGTCGGCCTGCCGGCCTTTTCACATTGGGGGGATGTAAAAAAGGATCATTACAAGAAACACCATTGTTCACGTTATTATCATTCAGGTCGTTCATAGCCAAAAATGATGATGCAGTAGGCATGTCATGCAATGGCACTGGGGACACGGTATTATCATATATCGCCATTTGCATCTCCTTTTTAAGGAAAGGATCCACCATGTCATAAATAGAAAAACCAGAGCTCTGAATAGCACGAGCAGCATGAGCGCAAGGAATTCCGGACATCTGCCAAGCAAGACAACTGCAATGCCGAGGGATCAACTTGACTGCATAAAGTCGCCTAGTGTCATTAGCGACAATGAACTCAGTTGGCGAGGAGTTACGATGCGTAAATTTACGAGTATATTCTTGAGACTTCTTAATTTCCTTTTCAATTTCTTTGCCAACCGGCAATTTCCATTTCCTAACCTCATTATGCTTACGGAGCAACAATTCAGTGGTCTTCGACACATGTCCCGTCATGAATTGGATGATATCCAAATCCCTTAATGGCAATATCCAAGAATTGAAATATTCAGCCAGATTTGTGTACATCTTGTCCCATCTCTTGTAAGGGAAAAATGCATTACACCAGTGCTTTGGATTGTTATCTTCCACCCATTTTGATAGATCAGGAGAAATCCCATACAACTTGCCTAAATGATACTTGAATGAGTCTTCCGTCCTTGCATAGGCAACATCATTAACCACCTTTAGAGCCGTGTTCCGTCTTTCAGCTTTCAACCCCTTTGAGCTAGCAAACTTGCTGAAGTTTTCCTTTAGGTGACGGAGACACCATGCATTACAATCCCCGCCAAAAACCTTAATTATACTATTGAGCAAAGAAGGATTCCGATCAGTGACCAACACAACTTGACATCCTCCAAGAACTTCCTTAAGATTAACCAAGAACCAAAACCAGTCTTCATCATTCTCACTTGACACAATGGCATATGCTAGGGGGTACAAGCCATCGTCCGCATCATGTGCACTAGCCGATAGAACATGGCCCCGATAGTATCCGGTCAAGAAACATGCATCCAATTTCAAAACTGGCCTTACATAACCAGATCGAAATACAGCAATGGAACAACCATAGGAAACAAAAAGTTGCTTAAACTTGCCTTCATCTGTTGACATCCATATTGCTCTAGTGTTTGGTATGGCTTCAACAAGCCGCCGACACATCCATGGGACGAGGTGGAAAGTCATTGAAGGAGGTCCTGTGATGGCTTCCTTAGCTTTTTCTTTTGCCCTCCATCCTTGACCGTAATTCAGACGACATTGGAACGCATGCTCAAAGTCCTTGCAAATATCCCTTGGCAAATATTCAGGCTTATCCACAATTTTGCTTTTAAAAAGCAAGCCCACTTGTTTACTGCGAAAGGTCAACTTATAATTACTAGCATCTTCTGCATTGTGTAGGTGGTCATTCCTAAACATTATGACACGAACCAAATCAGATGAACCCTCACACTTTGCCGTTAGCTTCCAAGGACACCCTGATACTTTACATACCAATCGATAGTAGGCTCTACTATTGTCCAAGTAAGTGAAGCTGAACTTGTTCGATGCAGCAAATAGTAACACTGCTTGCTTGAAAAGGTCGGGGCTTTCAAATAGTTGACCCTTCCCAGTTAATATCTCATTTGCATTGTCCGACAAATATGGCACCAATCCCATCTCTGGGGTAAAAGTTTCGGTTACCTGACTAGAAGGTAGTGCCACAATTACTCCAGGCGAGCTAATGTTATCAGTGACCATCGATTCCCTAACAAAATAAATGACATTGGTTATTCATATGCAACAAAATTAAGTAGAACTGTAAATAACAACGAAACAACTCATCTAACCTTGTTGAAATGTAAGCAGTATCGCGAATAGGGTCATTATTTTGCCCTATATCTTCTACAAACAAGTCGACATCATCTTCGTTCAAGTGGAACAACATTTTGTAGCCATTATCGTTTTTCAATGTTACATACTTCGTCTTGTCCCTCTTTGTGTTATAGAAAAACATTTTCCCTTCCACATTAATGTTAAGGGCACCACAAACCTTCTCACGGAATTCATTTACTTCACTTCCTTCCTCGACTAGAACAGCTACACACATCCCACCGTTGTACAAGAAGGTGCCATTGGCGTTTACCTTCCGTTCTTCGCCCCAATAGCAAAAACCTGTCAATGTTTTCTTCTCCCTATTCTCCATACCTAGAAAGTGTGAACGTACATAATGTATTAAATTCATGACCCAAGTTATGTACACCACAACAAACACAATAATTTATTACATTACATGTTACATTACGAAGTTTGCAAATTACATCCAACAAATATACAGAACAAGTGGTATTTGTTAACAATATGGCAGTTCAACCAATGTAAGCCAACAAGATATTAGATTACCATACATAACCATTGACTATGTCAGCAAAGAATGGACTGTCAGCAAATAATGTACACAAAATATTACCAAGATTGTAAATTCCATCAAAAAACATACAAAAAGGTAGTATTTCTTAAGTAGTATTTCTTAACAATATGGCATTTCATTCCATGTATGTCAAACGAAGCAGCGCGTTAAAAACAAGGAGTACCATTACGTGACTTAAAGAGCAACTACTATTATATTTTCATGAAAAAAATGCTTACAATCATAACTTGAAGAATAACCACATTTCATACATACCAACACACCCTTGTAATGGGACAGCCATTAAGTGAGTTAAAATATAGGTCACTGCACTGCCCTTAATAGTCAAAAGCATACATTCTTACATAGAGAGCAACAAAAAGTTCTTACAAGGAGTAACATTAGGTGACTTAAAGTAAGTTGAGCTAGAAACCAATGGACATATCAACAGGCTGACATTCGCAACCTGAGTTCTGGTCCAATGCCTTTTTGCATCTAATCCCATATGGGCCTAATCCTGCGAGGTTATGTGCTTATTTGGATTTTTATCCTTCAAAATCGCCTCAATACATAGTTATGGCTATTATTATCAGAATTTTAATGTTGGGTTTAACCATTCTAGGATGTCCTTCAATGAAAAACAGGGGAAACCAATTCGCTTACAAACACAGACACATGAACTGCATGAGAGAAGAGAAAAGAGAGAAAACTGCAACAAAATTTAAACACCCAAAACATATTCATACCAGATGCGGACGTCCCTTGGTCAAGGAGAAGAGACTGGTTCTTCTTCAATGGAATGGAGAGAGGCTTGTACAACACAGAGAGATGAACTGAAACAGGAAGAAGAGGTGAGGGAGAACGATTGTTGCAGCAAGAGACCAGAGGCGGAACCCTCGCTGTTCTTCTCTCCTCTTCAGCAACGTACGAGGGAAGGAATGAGAGAACAGTGGTGCTGGGATTTGAAATTGGGAGAAATTTAGGGTTTCTTTCATCTGGGGCATATTGGTCATTTTAGGTTGCCCTTTCCATGTATGACGAATTACTTTTCTCCTTCTCATGGCCACATGAATTACAGGAAAACTGGTCTATGAGTTGGGCAATATTTGCCCCTCCTCCCACTGATACGCAATTTCCCCTAAGAAGAAACTTGGGAAAAATGGATACGATAGATGAGTTTGCTTGATGTGTTGTGGTTGTGAGTGTGTGTGTCTCAGTGTTCTAAAGCTCGCTACTCGGTACTTGCTCGGTCAGGCACCTTGGAGCGAGTACTCGGCGTTAGTCGGCGAGTAATGCTCACCGAGTAAGGGATTAGTTGCCTCGGCCAGGCACCTTGGAGCGAGACAAGGAATACCTTATTCTAGAACACTGGTGTGTGTTATACGTATGTCTCTTCTTCTTCATTACAATTTTCATATGTATTTAGAGTTTGGGTTATTGTCGTGTCAGATTATTTTGTTTTCTTTTGGGCTTATTAAAAAGACAAGTTTTCTTAGAATGTTGAATACACTCACTTACTATCCGACTTATTCGAAAAGAGAAAAGAAAAAGAAAAAGTTAACTTCATGTGTATGCATTTGGCTTGCATTCTCTTATCTTCGCATTTAACACGTTTTCTATTGAGTTTCAACTCACGTTTTATAATGCAACATTTTCCTGGTAATGAAGAGAAACTCTAGGTTTGAGAAAGCCAAATTCGTATTTGTATTTTTTTGTCTAATTTATCTTTTTGGTGGAAATTGTAAAGCTTTACGGCATTCAACTTAATTTTAATGAGTTGAGTTCATATTTTGTATCAGAACTTGTAATATGCATTTTAAGGCATGTGGATGTAATTATTGAATTTTGACACTGATATTGAGCTAGCTCCTTGTAAATGGAGTCAACTCTGTGAGCCACATATGTGTGGCTTGTTACTATTAGTATTTTGTTTCGTGTTGTTGGACGTTTCGAAAACCAATATTTTTTTCGGTCAAATGGAAATTCTCGAAAACCAATATTGTCGTATTGTAAAATGTACAGGTTTTTCCCATTGGTCGTCATCATTTTTAAAAAGTCCTAAAAAACAAACATGCCCTTTCAATTTTTTTTTAATAAAATCTTAGGGGTGCACACGGTCCAGATTGGTCCGGTTCTTTAGAAAATCAGTAATCGGACCATTTCAAACGGTTCTAGAAAATGGGAACCAAAACCTAACAAATATATGCATGGAATCTAATCAAAACCAAACCCCAAAACCAGACCAATTTTGGTTTAGTTACAGTTCTATCCAATTAGCTTCCAAACACTTATTCACAGAATATGAACTAATAAATTTAAAAATTAAGCACCAAATTACTCATAAAATAATAATAGAAATCATATTAAGAATTGAAACCCACTATGGTCCACAAAATACTTGACACTCTACCCTCGCTAAAGCAACTCCTAAAATTAACGAAAACCATCAATAAAGTAGCCAAAACCACTAATGGAATAATCAAATTCAGTGACAGAAAAACAATAACAAAATTTCATCCCCAAATAAATTTTCTTTAGGAAGGAAAAAAATTAACCTACCAAATCTAAAAACATACTCTTTTACACATACACATACATATTTTTTCTTATATATTAGTTTTAAACGGTCCGGATTGGTTCTAACACGATTCTTCAATTGAGAACCACTAACCGAATTAAAGTTAACGGTTCTTATTTTTTTGGAACCATAGCCAGACCATTGAACCGTAAAACTAGACCAAATAGGACGGTTTGATCCGGATCGAACCGGTTTTATGGTTCGGGTGGTTTTCTTGAGCACCCCATTAAAATCTTATCATGTATGGTCAAGGTTTTAAAGGGGTTGAACTATTTGGAATTGAGTTTGCCGCATGGTTAATAATCTCATTTTTTTTAATCAGAGATTTATCTTTATTGATAAAGTACTTTTGGTTTGTGTGAGACTGCGGTGTTACAGTCCACTCCATGTTGAGGATTAAGTTAAACTGAATTACGAAGATCACAATACCAATACAGTATCCATCCACCAAAATATTTTTGGGCTCACGAGAGAACAAGGACCCGAGTATACTCTGTCCTCACCAGCATAGCCAGTCTTCTTCTTGCGAGCTGGACCCTGCGAGGCTTTCAGAGATTCAACAATTTTATCTTGCTCGAAAGTCAGTTCGAAGAATGGTGTTCCCCACTTTTCCGCCGGGTATGTGTGAGCGGAAAATCCAATGGCGCGTGTGCGGTGTGAGCGCGGGCGTGCCAGGATTTGTCGTCGTCCAACGTATGAAAGGCGTGAGCGCCTCGATCTGACTTCGTATGTAGAGCGACTGGTGTGACCCAAAGGGTGAGGCCACAAAGAGATTCGTGGTTTGCCACAACGAAGTGGACTTAAAATTTCCCAACCGTGCGAGAAAAAGAACAAACGTAGAAGTACCTTTATTATATCGTAATAATAAAGTTGGGGATACAAGAGAGACGGAATAATTTTATTATGTCGTAATAATAAAGTTGGGGGTACAAGAGAGATAGAAATGGGAGAGAAATGAGATAATTGCTTCACTGGGAAGGCTTTGGTTTAAGTATTGAGCTTGATTGGTGTGTGGATTTTTTTTTCTTCTTGTCTTCTAGTATTTATAGGCCAAGGGTCTTCGATTTTCTGCATGTAAGAGGCTTGTGGTCCTCTTCTCGTGGCGCCATGTGTCCTCTGTAACTTCCAATTCATGAGATCATGGGATAATGGGTAGTTATTGGAAGTTATAAAAGATCATGGGCAAATACTGCACTGGTCCAGATTTGAGCCAAGTTTCCCGCCTTCACCATGAGTTGACAAGTGTCCCAAGTTGGCTCCAGATGTTGCCAAGTGTCCGAAATAACTTCCCACCAACATATCATATTTAGTGGGATCATGGGTGGTTATTTGGGAGTTCCATATATTACCCATGTATTACTTGTTCATGAGTAATTAATGAGATAATGAGCTTATTTTCCCTCCTTCTTTTGTGGGCAGTTGACAAATAATGGGCCATTTTGACTAGGTCAAATGGCCATGTGGCAAATACTCCCATCAACTTGCTTCCTTTTCTTCCTTAAGGTTTCTCCAGAATAATTCAACAATGGGCCTCTTGTATAAAAAGCCTTTGCAAAAATTAAATGGGTCACACCCTTGAATGGCGTGAGCCATGGCCCATTATTTTTTCAAATTCATACTTGGTTTGGGCCGAAAAATACTTGGGCCTAAGTAATTTTGTCTTAGCCCAAAAATCTCAACCCAACGTATCTCTATTCCATGGCCCAATTTAATTAAATAATAATTAAATGGCCCTCCAACGCTTGCCCAGGATTAGGTGCCAAAAACAGGTGTAAACAATGCCCCTCCAAGCCTTGATCTTGTTCAAGATCTAGGCTTGTAGATTAGGACAGAGTACAGTTTTTGGCAAACCAAACAAGTCCTTTGATCTTTATCAAATCTTCAAAAAGTTTGTAGGCTCTATCTTAGCCTAAGAACTTTGTTAATGGTGGCCTAAACTCGAGGCCTTTATGTATGAATTAATAGCATGGCCTCAGTTTAGTCCTTTTTTTTTTATCCAATCTTTTATAGCTTCCTTTGTAGGTTTTTCCCAAAATCTCTCATTTCCCACATAGTAGGATTAATGATGTTTGAGGTATTTTTCATTTGTCAAATGCTTATGGAAACCCTCATCCAAGTCCATTAAAAGATACACATTACCTTTGAGGATTCGAGAAATCTGGTACGGTCCTTCCCATGTTGGAGACCACTTGCCATATCTTGAATTTTTTTTTTCCTTGAGGAAACACAGCCTTCCAAACCAGGTCACCTTCAAAAAAGCACTTTCTCCTTACACGTTTGTCATAAGATCTAGCAACTCTTTTTTTCTGCACCAACATGTGATTAAGGGCTGCCAACCTAGCCTCGTCCAAGTCCTCAAGTTCTATTAGCATGGCTTGGGTATAATCTGTAGGGGTGAGGCCATTTTGATATGCTGTCCTTGCTGACTTTACTGCAACCTCCATTGGTAGGATTGGATCATGTCCATACACCAGCATATAAGGAATTACGTTGGTAGCTTCCTTTTTTGAGATTCTGTAGGCCCACAAGGCCTCAGAAAGTAATTTGTGCCAGGCCCTTGGATTATCTTCCACCATTTTCTCTATAATATTGACAAGAGTCCTATTGGTGGATTCGGCCTGGCTATTCCCTTGTGCATAATAAGGAGTGGAATTAGAAATAATAATATTTTGCTGTGCAACAAAATTAACCATTTGTTCCCCCATGAATATCGTACCCCCATCTGCAACCAGGTGTTCAGGCAATCCAAACCTGTGGATGATTCTTTCCTCAATTACTTTAATTACCTATTGTTGGTCCACAGATTTTAATGGCACGGCTTCTGCCCATTTGGTGAAGTAATCCGTGGCTACCAAGATGTAAGCATGATTTCCAGACGAAGGAGGATAAATTTTTCCAATTACATCAAGGGTCCAGCCTCTAAATGGCCAAGGTTTGACCACAGCATGATAATCAGCTGCAGGGACAAGTTGAATTGGGCCATGGGCTTGACATGGCTGACACCCTTTGGAAAAATGGATACAATCCTCTAAAATGGTTAGCCAATAGTACCCATACCTTCGAATTAGCCATCTCATCTTTATCCCTAATTGATGGGCTCCATAGACTCCTTCATGGACTTTACTCATGACCCTCATGGCTTCAGGGTGCCCTCAACACCTTAACAATAAGTCATCCTCAGGGCTCTTTTTGTATAATTCATCTCCTACGAGAATATAACTCATGGCTCTCCGTCTTACCTTCCTAGAGGCTCTATGATGAGGCCTTTTTAGGAAAGAAATGATAGTTGTACGCCAATCGTTCTCGGGTTCATCATCTGATTCTTCACCAGTGAAGTCAGAAGTAAATACCTCCAATCATAGACCCCTTCTCCTAACAGAAGGTAACAACCTCTTTTGGACTGTGATGATCTTGTGGATTGTTTCTGGAGCTAGCTTTAGACCTGTTGAAGCTCGAGCCAAGCTGTTGGCTTTAGTGTGCATACTCCTTGAAACGTGCTTGATAGTTATATTATCAAAATCTTGGATCAATTGCATTGCTGCCATATAATAAGGAGCTAAGTCCTCGCTATAGCATTTGAATGTTCCTACCAAGTGATTGATGACAATGTTTGAATCCCCAATAACTTTTACTTCTTTGGCCTCTAGATCCCTAAGGATCTCAAGGCCTATAACAACTGCTTCATATTCAGCTTGGTTATTTGTACATGGGAAATCAAATTGAAAGGATAATTCAGTCCTCAGGCCCTGGGGAGAAATAATAATTACTCCACAGCCTGAGACCTCCTGAGTCCTTGATCCATCAAAAAGCAGTGTCCAAGGAGTGAGGGATATTTCAAGAGCGTTCAGTCCTATTTCAGACTCATCGCCGATATCCATGCATGGATGATTAGCAAGAAAATTTGCTAAGGCCTGGCCCTTAACAGCTTTTTAAGGCACGTATTGAAAAATGAATTCCATTAGAGCTAAAGACCATTTGCCAATTTGGCCTCTCATGATTGGCCGAGAAAGCAAGTATTTAACTAGATCTGTTTTACTCATAATGTAAACCAAAAGAGGAAGCATGTAGTGCCTCAACTTTATTGCTGAAAAGTACAAGGTAAGACAAATCTTTTCAATAAGAGTGTATCTCATTTCACAAGGAGTCAACAACCTACTTAAATAATAAACTGCCTGTTCCTTTCTTTGAGCGTTATCTTGAGCTTAAAGGCCTCCAATAGAGCCTTTAGCTACTGAAATGTAGAGCTTCAATGGCCTGTTCTTGATGGGAGGCATAATGTGGGCAGCGTGCCCTTCCTGGGAGAGGGATTCCGTCTCCCCCCCTCTTGGGAATGCCGGTTCGATGGAGCGCTTTAAAGCTGGACGACAAGTGCTCGCAAAATATAGAGTCGCCACTCAGGTTTTGAAGGTCCGACACCCAAGGAACCGTATTTGGAAGCACTTGCTGCGCTGTTTGATTTGAAAAAGTTAAGGAACCAGTCCGTCATAACCATATCTGGGTTCGGGAGACAGGTTACGAGAGGGGAAGGGTTTTAAGGCACCCCTTTCGCCCAATCCGGAGATCGGTCTCTACTTAGGCATTTTGTGAAAACATTTGCGATTCTTCTTTTATTTAACCAATTTTAGCCAATTAGGGCGGGGGAGCAGTTAATCGGGGACTAAAGCAGTAACAATTTGCAGGATGTGAGAGACCATGAAAGAATGTATGCTGTATGCGAAAATTAAACGAAATAAAGTCCAGCACTGTGATCTGAATATTGAAACAGCGCATTACGATGAATTCGCCACAAGCGACGGCCAACTAGCATGCATGGATTTACCAGCATTCAAGTAAACCGTCACGCGATGAACTCATACCATCGCGCAATGGTCAATATCCTTTCAACAGGCTAAGTTTTACCTCACTCTGGGCTCTGGAAGGACCAGTGCATGCCCAGGATCAAGCCAAGTAGTTTATACGTACTAAAAGCAAATAAATATTACAAGCAGGGTAAACAGAAATAAGATGCAACCCTTAAACAAAGAGGGTGTTAAAACAAAGGTCAATGACCAAGTTGCCTATGTAAGAGCAACTACTGGAAATAGATTGATCATCGCGCGATGGAGTCACTTCATCGCGTGAGTGTCATGACTAGACTTCCAGGAATTGCTTTGCATGCCTGGGCTCTGAGACATATTCAGAAGCATCCAAGGGGCATTCCAGAGAATTTGAAAGAATTATTAAGACTGAACTAAGAATTTTAGCATGCATGGCAGCGTCAAATTCTAATTATGCAATACCAACAATCAGGAAAATCACATAAACAAAGAAAGATCAACACCCCATCCCCATGAGAACGGTCACGTGTTGACCATAACAGTCGCGCGATGAAGTGGGTTCGTCGCGCATGGGAGTGCGCATCCACAGTTTTCTTGCAACTCTGCTGACTTTAGGACCAGGACAGGTATTGATTACTAGCCTTGGTCCTGCCAGCCCCCCTCAGGGATCAAAGTAGTAAACAGTAGGAATTAAACCTTTGCTTGTGTGCTTTGGAAATGGTTTGAACAAGGTGGTGTAGCTTGGAAAATGAGTGTATGGAAATGGCTTGAGTTGATGAGGTGTGAAGAGTATTAGGGTTTGTATGGCCTTCTTCTCTTTGACAATTTTTTTGGTAACCTTTTTCTTGAAAGACTAATGGGGGTATTTATATGAAGAGATCGGGGGCTTGGTTGTGGTTACTTGGTGGAGGAATGGGGTGCAAAAAGTGATGGGAGAGTGGGGGGCTAGGTGGTTGAAACCAAGCCTTGGAGGCGCTGTTCAATCGACGAAAACGGGGTTCCCAAGTCAGTACCCCCCTGATCATCACAAAGTCCAGCTGGAAAAAGGTGAAAACGGCAGGTGTTGACCATCGCGCGAGGGTTAAGCCGGCCCCGCGATGGTCAACAGTTGGCAGATAAAGCATTGCGCGAGGGATCCAAAAGATCGCGCGACGGTCAAACCTGAGGTCAGGGTTTTGACTAAGGTTTCTAGGGTTCAAGGGCTAAAGACGGGTTCCATATACGCCAAGCTCAAACCATTTTACTCTCAATGCTATTTTGACCCGATTCGTCATCGGGGAAATAAGAAACCGAAAATAAAGTAAAACGATTGGGAAACCAGATTGGGGTGTCTACACATAAGGACTGGAGCCGTTGCTAAATAGCCTTTGATCTCATCAAAACATCGAAGGCCTTTTGATGATTTGCCTCCTAAACAAAAGTGTCATGGTCCTTCAGCTTCAAGAGTGGAGAAAAGACCTGAACCTTCCCAGCTAGGTTTGAGATGAACCTTCTCAATAAGTTGAATGAACCCAAGAGCTTCTGCAACTCCTTCTTGGTGATAGGGGGCTTTGCTTCCATGATCACTTTGGCCTTGTTCTTGTCAACCTCGATCTCTTTGTTGTGGACCAAGAACCCAAGGAATTTGCCTGCGGAGACTCCAAAGGCACACTTCAAGGGACATTCAAATCAAACTGTTGCATTCTTAAGAACGACCTCCTCAAGTGTTCCAAATGTTTATCATAGGACTGAGACTTGACTACGATATCATCAATATAGATCTCCATGAAATGGCCAATGAAATCATGAATTATAGCGTTCATTGCTCGCTGGAACGAAGCAATTGCATTCTTTAGGCCGAAGGGCATTACAACCCACTCAAAGGTTCTTAGGGCTCCAGGACACCTAAAAGCAGTCTTAGCCATATCGGCCTCATCAATAAAGATCTGATTGTAACCAGAATGTCCATCCATGAAGGACAAAACCTTGTGACCTGAAGCTCCATCCAGCAATTGATCTACAACTGGCATCGGATACTCGTCCTTTGGGGGTGCTAGATTCAAGTTTCGGAAGTCCACACACACTCTGACCTTGCCGTTCTTCTTAAGGACTGGCACAATGTTAGAGAGCCAAGTGACATACCTAGCCGTGCGTATGAACCCAGCATTGAAAAGGTGTTCGATCTTATCTTTGACCTGCAAATAGACCTCATTGGACATCCTCCTTAGCGGTTGTTTGAAAGGTCTGAATTTTGGTTGAATAGGTAGCTTGTGCTCCACTAGGTTTCTGGACAAACCTGGAAGATCTTCGTAAGTCCAAGCAAAACAGGACTTGAATTCCCTTAAGACCTGGATGAACTTTTCCTTCACGGCCTCTGGCAGAAGTTGGCTAATATATACAGGTTTGGGATTCTCTGAGTCTCCCAAATTAACTTCTTCCAAAGGATCTTGCAAGTTAGCCTTTAGATCATCCAACTTGGCTGGGGCCGCTTCAAGGTCTTCTAAGTAGATTTCATCCAGATCTTCAATCAGGTTTTCATCCTCGTTGATAATTTTGGCCGCATAGGCCGAATGATCTTCTTCTGACTCTTGGCTTCCCATCAGCCTCATCTCTAGCAAATAAGCTTCAAACTTTGATAATGTGGTTTGAAGAGCCACATGTTTCTCTGTTTCTGAAGGGCTTACTGACATTGAGAAGGGCTTTTGAATGAAGCTGTAATCGGCCTGCTTGACTCTGTGATCATTGGACCGATTAACTCTTGAAAAAGTGCTTTCACTTCTTCTGCTGACTTGTTATGAATAGAGGCTATTCTATGACAGCCATACTTGTCAAGGCCTGCCACCTTCATTGGACCAACCCTTTCATCATATAAATGGGCCTTGGCATGGTTAGTAGAGGCCTGAAAGGGTCTGCGGTCAGCCCATATCACCTCCACATCGTCTTGATTCCAGAAGATAAGACATTGATGAAGGGTTGAGGGAACTGCTAAACAGGAGTGAATCCAATCTCTCCCCAATAAAACGTTGAAGGAAGAGTGTGAATTAACAACAAAGAAAGGCGTTGTTAAGGTTTTGGACCCTACCGTTAAGTTCATGATCAAAATACCTTGACATGCCGTCTCCTTTCCAGTGAAATCAGTCAAGGTTGAAGTGCATGAGACTAGGCCTTGATCAGTCTTCCCAAGCTTCTGGATCATAGATTTAGGAATGAGATTGGCTGCTGATCCATTATCCACCAAAATACGGTTAACTGGCATCCCATCGAGACAACCAGCAATGTACAAGGGGTTGATGTGTTTGTTCGTCGTGAGACTTGGCCTCTCAAAGATCACGCTAGCTGCCTGATCCTCAGTCTTTCCTTCGGTCTCATCTTCCAGCACAATCACTAAAGGCCCGTTCAGTCCTACAGAGAAGGACTCGTTTAGAATTTTAGCAATCTGCCCCATCTCTACAACATCTCCATCCATGGCTGTTGGAGTGTTGTCTTTGGCTTCCACTTTTGCTGGTAAGAACACAACCATGTTGCATTGCATATTAGGACCTTGTCTAGGCACAAACACCTTAGCCTATGGATTCAACCTCAATTTGCCCCCCAAGTCTGGCTTCCTTAGTTCAAAGGCTATCTTCTGGAGCAAAGTGATTTGCCTCGGTGAAGGCTGAATCCTTGCTTCCTTAAGGGTTCTTTCCAAGAGGGGTTGTCTCTTGGGTACAGTGGCTTACTTTGCAGGCAGTTGGGCAACAACTTCTTTGTATGTTTTCCCCGCAGGGAGTTGCTTCTTCGGTAAAGTTCTTGGAGGAGGCTCAATAATAGCCTCTTCCATAGTCCTTTCCAAAGGCTTGTATACTCTTTTTGCCTTAGGTTTTTCAACCATAGGCTCTTCTATTGGGACATCCAACTTCGTGTTCTCCTTGGGATCGTCTTCAATCATTGGGTCGTCTAGTAGATTTGTCTCTTCCTCAGCTCTTCTAGCTGCCTGCCTGAATCGTTGGCAGCACCTCTTTTGAGATCTGGACAGCGGTAGAGGTTCGGAAGGAAACTTAGGATGTTTAACCCTGTGCCACTCATCCGGAGGAGTGATTGGAGGTCTCACAGCCCTTGGCTTGTCTCTGGAAGGAGCAGATATCCTCAAGTTGATGAGCTCATCTTCAATATCAACCAACCCTGGCTGAATTCGATTGAATACAAGTTCGCGTAGAACCCTTCTCCCTTTAGACCTGTGCGGCTCCTGAGGACTTGATTCAGCCCTTCCCACGATAATGCTTTTCTGGACCGACTTGCTAGGACTGGCGTGATGTCCACACTCTGTGCATACCATGGAGCAAGTTGGTTTCTCTGGTTTCTTCACTCTTGAAGGTCTGGACCACCAAGAGTTTTGCTTTTCAAACCTTCGAACTCGCTCAGTCTTGCCCTCCCCTTCATCATAATAAGGATCCCAGTACCTGCCTGGGCTGGACTTGTACACTGCTCTGGAAGGTGCTCCCAAACTTTTCTTTTGTCTTGGAACAATCCTAGGCATGTCTGTCATGTTAACAGAGACCATATTTGTACTCAGCCCTGAAGGAAAGAGATTGCCATCCACCCCCATGGGCTGCTTGTCTTTCTCGGGAAATTTGAACTCGCCCCACTCAATTTTATCCTGGATATCATTTCTAAATACTATACAGTTATTAGTAGTATAACTCCAAGAAATGTAATACTTACAATAGTCTTTGCCCTTCAGTTCTTCCAGGGTTGGAATCTTGTGACCAAAGGGCAGTTTGAGCAGCTTTTCGACCAGGAGTTGATCAAAGATAGCTTCAGCCTTACCCATGTCAAAAGTATAAGTCCTGGTTGACTTATTGAAAGTGCTCTGGATTGGCTGCTTTGTGGGCTCCATCTTGACAAAGGCCTTGCAAACGTATAGCTTTATGTTGATGATTTCAGCCACTACCACGTTTGGGTTTGCCTCTGCTTCCACTGCAGCAACCTCGTAATTAGGGTCACGGTAATACCTTCCCTTGGATGCTGTCTTCTTGTCCTGCTCTTCCGCCAAGAACTTTTCATAATGAAAAGCCTTGGAAGATAACTCAAACAAGTCTTTGAATTCTGTCCCATAGAACTTCTTCTTCATTTCAAAGCCCAAGCCGTTTAGTGCCATACGCACATATTCGGCCTCAGGAAGGGCTATCTTGCATTTGAATCAAGTAGTCTTGAAATGTAAGAGATAGGATTCCATAGACTCTAGATAAGTTTGATGATAGCAAGAAAGGTCTGCTCATGTCACTTCTGGTTCGACCCTGTAGAACTGCTGGTGAAACATCTCCTCCAATTGTGCCCAGGTCTGCACTGAGTTAGGCGGCAAGTTGATGTACCAAGTAAAGGCTGTCCCAGTAAGAGAATTGGGAAAAAGCCTCAACTTCAGCGCATCAATGGTTCCAGCCTCTCCACATTGAACTTGAAACCTAGCAATGTGCTCTACTGTTGACTACACGCTTTCACCGTTGAAGGTCTGGAATTCTGGGACTCTATAACCCTTTTGAAAAGGCGTATTGTCCATCTCTTCGGTATGAGGTTTCCTATACATTGGCCTTCCCAAAGGTCTGAAACCAAGTCCTAGTTGCTCCTGAAGCAAATTTAGGACTTGATCCCTTCCCATAGCCATGTTTGGCATAGGAGGCAACTGTTGGTGTGCCTCTTGTGCCTGGTGGTTTTGGATTGGACTTGCCCCCCGTGTATCAGAGCTTTGAGGAGTGTGAGCAACTCCTTTATCCTTTCCAGAGCCTTGGCCTCCTTGCGAAGGCCTTTTGTCTATCTTATCAACCTTATCAGGCTTGCTCTAGTCCTCGACCAGGACAAATCTTTGATCGTTACTTGCTGGAGGCGCCAGGGCTCCTCTTATCACAACTCCCTTCTCTTTTTGCCCCCCGAGTGCGGGGCTATTAGACGAAGTAGTGTGATAAAGCGTTTGAGGAGGGGGAGGTACTCCTAGTAGGCTAGCTTGGTCTTGATCGTTGCCAAATACACCAAACTGTGGAAAGCCCTGCTGCTGAGTAGTGAGCGGTAGCCTCTTTGTAAGCGTAGCAACCATTTTGTTGGTATGGTCAGAGGTTCCAAGGACTGAGTGAACGATTGCGAGATTGATTGCGTAACGTTGTGGGAGTTCTCACGTCCTGCCATAAACATATAATTTTTTACGCTGTCGGTAGCGTCGCTAAGATCTTGAGCGCTGATCTGAGGACCAGCTTCCTCGAGTAATGGCACATTGACTGCCACTCCTTCAGGGCTCTGTGGTGGATCCGGGATGGGTGGATCTAGTTGCTGCTGTAGTTGCGGCTTCTTGATCATGATAAAACCCTTAGACGATTAGGGTCCCACAGGGCGTGCCAAAAAAGATGTTCCCCACTTTTCCACCGGGTAGAAGTGAGCGAAAAATCCAATGGCGCGTGTGCAGTGTGAGCACAGGCGTGCCAGGACTTGTCGTCGTCCAACGTATGAAAGGCGTGAGCGCCTTGATCTGACTTCGTATGTAGAGCGATTGCGTGTGACCCAAATGGTGAGGCCACAAAGAGATTCGTGGTTTGCCACAACGAAGTGGACTTAAAATTTCCCAACCGTGTGAGAAAAAGAACAACAAACGTAGAAGTAACTTTATTATATCGTAATAATAAAGTTGGGGATACAAGAGAGACGGAATAACTTTACTATGTCGTAATAATAAAGTTAGGGGTACAAGAGAGACGGAATAACTTTACTATGTCGTAATAATAAAGTTGGGGGTACAAGAGAGATAGAAATGGGAGAGAAATGAAATAATTGCTACACTGGGGAGACTTTGGTTTAAGCATTGAGTTTGATTAGTGTGTGGACCCTTTTTTCTTTTTGTCTTCTAGTATTTATAGGCCAAGGGTCTTCGATTTTCTGCATGTAAGAGGCTTGTGGTCCTCTTCTCGTGGCGCCATGTGTCCTCTGTAACTTCCCATTCATGAGATCATGGGATAATGGGTAGTTATTGGAAGTTATAAAAGATCATGGGCAAATACTGCACTGGTCCAGATCTGAGCCAAGTTTCCCGCTTTCACCACGAGTTGACAAGTGTTCCGAGTAGGCTCCAGATGTTGCCAAGTGTCCAAAATAACTTCCCACTAACATATTTAGTGCGATCATGGGTAGTTATTTGGGAGTTCCATATATTACCCATGTGTTACTTGTTCATGGGTAATTAATGAGATAATGGGCCTATTTTCCCTCCTTTTGTGGGCAGTTGACAAGTAATGGGCCATTTTGACCAGGTCAAATGGCCATGTGGCAAATACTCCCATCAACTTGCTTCATTTTCTTCCGTAAGGTTTCTCCAGAAGAATTCAACAGTGGGCCTCTTGTATAAAAAGCCTTTGCAAAAATTAAATGGGCCTCACCCTTGAATGTCGTGAGCCATGGCCCATTATTTTTTCAAATTCATACTCGGTTTGGGCCGAAAAATACTTGGGCCTAGGTAATTGTCTTAGCCCCAAAATCTCAACCCAACGTATCTTTATTCCATGGCCCAATTTAATTAAATAATAATTGAATGGCTCTCTAACATTTGCCCAGGACTGAGTGCCAAAAACAGGTGTAAACAAATGGTTAGCTTGTCCAATCACACTAAGCTGCATCAAATAAGTAACATCTTTTAATGTGGGTCCTATTTCTATTTCTCCCTCTGCAGTAATGAAAGTATGCGTATTCGGACACCAACGATAAAACATCACCTTAATCCAATTCTTGTCCCGAAGAACAATAGCCCGAATAGTGCTTTCGATAGCACGAAGGACCCCAGGCTTTTGCGAAATTCCCTTATAAGTAAGATTCCCAAGAATCTCTTCCGTCCACACTTCAAAGGCATGTAGGGGTTGGGTGTGAGCCTTCTAAGCCGAGCATGAATAAGGAAAATTACCTCGCTCAACTACGAACCTATAAATGGAATCAGGCCTCACAATATGCAAAAATTTATAGGAATGCTGTGTTTGGATGAGTTTTTGAAAATTTTTGGATTTGATTTTTTGGATAATGAGTTGAAAAGAGAAATTAATGTTGTAATTGGATATCAGGGTAATGAGTGGAAAGAGATAGATATAAAAATGAGAATAATAATTAGATATATGGATAATAAATGAAGAGAAAAATAAGAATAATGATCAAAAGTAGGAGTAATGAGTGTTTTTTGAGTTGAAATTATTTTTCCAAAACTTGATCCGAACAAGGCAAGTGTTTGGAATATACAATATCACTCCTTGTGTGCAACCCCTCAAGTTGTGCCCCTCCGCTCACATCCCTCCTCGGATCGCACTCCTCCGCCCTCTCTGCCTCCTGGGAATGCTCACCTCGAATCGTTATTCATCTCCTCGGGTGCAAGTGCAACCCCTCAGAAATGAGCTCCTCCACCGACTCTCCCCCTCGAGTTGTGCTCCAAAACCTTCCTATATTTATTTATTTATTTTTTTAAAATGAAAAAGAAACTATTCAGATCAAACCCCTCCAATTGCAACCCCTCCAGATATGCCGCTTGGGTCACACCCCTCCGCAGATGCATCCCCTCGGTCGCGCACCTGCTCGGGTCACAAACCCACCCCTCGCATAACCCCTCCAACCATGCAAATACTCGATGGTCATATACCAGCTAGGGATATACCACCTCGGAGTTAACTCTCTTCGGTTCAATCCAT